>VZQC01007611.1:626417-674268 GCA_009823505.1 Rhizomys pruinosus
TATATATATAGTTTAGATATATCAAATAGATTCATTGTAGGAATTGGCTCACCTGATTTTGGAGACCATGATCTGCCCCCTGCAACTGGGGAGCCGGGAAAGTTGGCGGTCTAATGAATCCAAATGTGAAGCGCCGGGAACCCGGGAAGCCAGTGGGCTATTGGTTTGAGTCCAGAGGCCTGAAAACTCAAATACCGGTGTCTTAAGTGCAAGAGCAGATGGTGCCAACCCTGACCAGGTCTCATTTGCTCTTTCTGACTTTGTTTCCACTTAGGCTTTCAGTGGTTGGATGATTTGTCCCATCAGCGAGGGTAAATCTTGACTGAATTTACTGAGTCAGCTGCTGCCAATAACTTCCAGAAGAATTCTTATGGACACACCCGAAAAGAACGTTTGCCAGTTATATATATATATATATATATATATATATATATATATATCCCTTAAATGTCAAATTGCCACATAAAATTAACTGCTACATCAGTATTTGGAGGCAGTTAGCAAAAGGTGGTCTAACTTTTCTCTACAGAGCATATTTTCTTTTTTTAAGATTTAGTTTTATTTGTATGTGTGTGTGTCTGTGTGGGTATGTGCATAGATGCATGTGTGTGGGGCATGGGTATGCTTACGTATGTCTGTGTGGTATGTGCATATGAGTGTAGATGCTTAAGGAGACCAGAGGTGTCAGATCCCTCTGGAACTAAAGTTACATGGTGGTGTGAGCTGCCTGATGTCAGTACTGGGGATCAAACTTGGATCCTTTGCAAGAGTAGTATGTGAGAGTGCTTTCCTGATGGCAAGTCTCCTAAATGTAGCCTCTCTTACAGTCTGGATGCATGGACAACTTTCTGAATCACGAGGTTCTCATTCCTTTCTGCTTATTAATTCTTCCTCCAACTTGTATCCTCCCACAGGAAATTTACCAAAGCATTTACCAAAGCAGCAGGAGAAACCGGACTAAACCTTTGCTTGGGAATTCAGTTTAATATAAAAGTTGATCATGTACAACTCCCTTCCCATAACTGCAGGATGAAATCCACTAAGTTACCACCGTATAAAAGGGTTCCCTTTTACCTGGTTTCTAATAACTCCATCTCTTCCTGAGACATCTCAGAATAGTGCAACACACACACACACACACACACACACACACACACACAACCAACCATCTGTTTTTGACTGTAGGTATTTCCCAAGAGGATAGAGGCTCTACTGTGATCCTCACCTCTGAATTTTTGCTGATAAAATTATTAACATCTCTATTTCCTTTTGGTTGGTTGATGGTGTTTTTTCAAGGCAGGGTTACATGGGAGCCTGCCTCTATGTCCCAAATGCTGGGACTATAGGCATGTGTCCACACCCCGCTTTTTAAGAAATTTTTATTTATTTTTGTATGTGTATGAGTGTACTGTGCATGTAGGTTTGGGCACCCGTGTCGTGCAATGCTGTAGAGGTCAGAAAAGGGTCTCAGATTCCCCTGGAACTGGAGTTCTCCTGGAATTGGAGTTACAGAAGGTTCTTAGCCGCCATGTGGGTGCTGGGGATTGAACCTGGGTCCTCTGCAAGAGCAGTCGGTGCTCTTAACTGCTAGGCCATCTCTCCAGCCCCTACACCCCACTTTTTAAAGTATCTGTTAGAGCACCACTCAATGGCTGATACTAAATTCTATCAGCTTCTTTTTAAAAATTTTTTTTAATTTATTTTTTATGTGTATGAATGTACTGTCTGCATGTAGGTTTGTGCACCCGTGTCGTGCAATGCCATGGAGGTCAGAAGAGGGCGTCAGATCCCCCTGGAACTGGAGTCAAAGACCGTTCTCAGCTGCCATGTGGGTGCTGGGAATCAAACTCGGGTTCTCTGCAAGAACAATCGGTGCTCTTTTCCGCTAGGCCATCTCTCCAGCCACTCTATCAGCTTCTTATTGGTGCTATGACACATTATAATAATAGACGACTTCAGCACAAACTGATGCTGGATCTTGAGTGTGAGGCCACACTGGGCTACAGAAAAAGACCTTGTCTTAAACTGTCTGGAGGCGAGGGAGGCAGTGAGGCAGTGAGGCTGGCTCCCTCCAGAGGCTCTGGGAGACCATCAGTTCCTGTTTCCAGCCCTGTAGGGGCTGTAGCCATTTCTTGGCTTATGATCATGTCACTGCTGTCCACGTCCATGTCATCACATCACTGCTTCCTCGAGCAGATTCTCCTTCCTGTCAGAACACCTGTGGTTACGTCAGCCCCCCCCCCCCATAGTCTGAGAAAATCTCTCCATTTCAATACCCACAACTCCGTCACTGCTGCAAAGCCCCTTTCACCATTTAGCAGATTCTCGGGCTTGGGCTGCCAGTCTCTGGGGACCATTACTCAGTACTTTGGTTAGGGTGGCAGATGATGGAGCCCGTGTCAGCATTAGTAGTTAGTTTCAGCCCTGTTCACAGGGCAGTAACTTTGACATTCCAAAAGCAGCAAATTATTTAAAAAATGTCTGCTTCTGTTATTTTTGCTATTTTTTCATTGGCCAAAACAAATTAAAGAGCAAAACCTAAAGTTGTTCTGGAAAGGTTTTACTACACAGAGGTGTGGGTGCCAGAAGATGTGAGAAACTGGAACTCAGGATAGTAGAAGCCATGATTCTCATAGACATTCTTTTGTGAAAATATAACTTAACAGCATTAGAAGTAGAAACTAGCCAGGACTGGTGGGTGGGCCACACCTTTAATCCTGGCACTTGTGAAGCAAAGGCAGGTGGATCTCTTTGAGACTGAGGCCAGCCTGGTGTATATACTGAGTTCCAGGCCAGCTGGGGTCACTTGGAGACCCTGTCTTAAACAAACAAAACAAAACAAAAAGACAAGCCAGCAAGGTGGCACGCCACGCCTTTAATCCCACCACCCAGGAAGCAGAGGCAGGATGATCTCTGTGAGTTCAAAGCCAACTTGGGGTGGGGAACACAGGACTAGATTTGATAATCTTGTACAAAATATATATTTAAAAAAATAAATTAAAAATGCCGGGCGTGGTGTCACACACCTTTAATCCTAGCACTCAGGAGGCAGAGGCAGGTGGATCTTTGTGATTTCAAGGCCAGCCTGGTCTACAGAGTGAGTTCCAGGACAGCTGGGGCTACAGGGAGACCCTGTTTTGAAAAGACCAAAAAGGGGCTGGAGAGATGGCCTAGCGGTTAAGAGCGCCGACCGCTCTTACAGAGGACCCGGGTTCGATCCCCAGCACCCACATGGCGGCCGAGAACCGTCTGAAACTCCAATTCCAGGAGAACTCCAGTTCCAGGGGAATCCGAGACCGTCTTCTGACCTCCGCNTTTTTTTTTTGGTCTTTTCGAGACAAGGTCTCTCTGTAGTCCCAGCTGGGCGGGAGCTCACTCTCTAGACCAAGCTTGCCTTGAACTCACAGGGATCCGCCCGCCTCTGCCTCCAGAGTGCTGGGATTAAAGGCGTGCACCACCATGCCCTGCTAAGAACCTTCTTTAAGCTGGTTGTGGTGGCATGCGCCTTTAATCCTCGCACTGGGGAGGAAGAGGCAGGTGGATTCCTGTGAATTCAAGGCCAGCCTGGTCTACAGAGTGAGTGCCAGGACAGCTGGGGCTATAGGGAGACCCTGTCTCAAAAAGAAAAAATAAAAAAAATAGAAAGCCAAGTGGGTGGGACTCGAGAGATGGCTGGGTGGTTAGGGACACTGGCTGTGTACGGTCATACCACCCTGAAAGTGCCCATTCTCATCTGATCTCAGAAGCTAAGCAGGGTTGGGCCTGGTTAGTACTTGGAGGGCACCCTGGCTGTTCTTGCTGTGTTCAGTTCTCAGCACCTACATGGCTTCAGAAGCTGTGTGTAACTCCAGTTCCTGAGGATCCAGTGCCTTGGTCTGGCTTCCACAGGCATTGCATGCATACGGTCTGCTTATGTGTGTACAGGCAAAACATTAGTACACAGAAAGTAAAAATAAAATAACAATGCAGTAGTCAGATATTGCAAAGTATATTATGCTATTGGCAGGCGAGTGCTGCTATGTGTTTTTCAGTGTTTTTGTGAAGTACTTGTGGTATATACATTCTGCTGCATTGTTCTAACAGAATCTTGTTTGTTTGTTTGTTTGTTTGTTTTGAGACAGGCTCTCCCTTTAGTCCCAGCGGCCTGGAGCTTGCTATATAGACCAGGCTGGCCTTGAACTCACAGAGATCCACCTGCCTCTGCTGGGATTACAGGTGTGCACCACCACACCCGGCCTAAGACAGTTCTTAGCTACCATGTGGGTGCTGGGAATTGAACCCTGGTCCTCTACAGGAATAGTCAGTGCTCTTAACCACTGAGCCATCTCTCCAGCCCTTGTTGTTTTCTAAAAAATGAGAAATTCTTGCTGGGCGTGGTGGTGCACGCCTTTAAATTTTTTTATTAATTTTATTTCCGTATGTGTATGAATGTACTGTCTGCATGCAAGTTTGTGCACCCGTGTCGTGCAATGCCGCGGAGGTCAGAAGAGGGTTTCGGATTCCCCTGGAACTGGAGTTCTCCTGGAATTGGAGTTTCAGACAGTTCTTGGCCGCCATGTGGGTGCTGGGGATCGAACCCGGGTCCTCTGTAAGAGCAGTCGGCGCTCTTAACCGCTAGGCCATCTGCACGCCTTTAATCCTAGCACTTGGGAGGCAGAGGCAGGCTGGTTCTCCGTGAGTTTCAAGGCCAGCCTGGTCTACAGAGTGAGTTCCAGGACAGCTGAGGCTACAGGGAGACCCTGTCTCAAAAAGACCAAAAAAAAAAAAAAAAAAAAAAAAAAAATTCTTGTTTAAAAAAAAGATTTATTTTTGTGTTTAATGTATTGTTATTGTATTTTTTGAAGCAGCAGCAGCAGCATTGTGGAGCTGAGGTTGCTTGGTCCTTTATAAGAGCAGCAAATACTCTTTTTTTTTTATGTTCTTTTTTTATTGATATTTTGTGTATTTCATACATCATTTCAGTCCAATTTGGATACCTTCCCCTCTCCCTGCCCCTCTGTCATACATGTCTTGCATCTCTCAGTCTTTACAAGCATTTTTTCTGCAGAGGCTTGTTGTTTGGGGCAGAATTTAACTGTATCAGCCAGTTCTTTGACCCTGTCCTCATGCTGTTGTTGTTCCCTCCCCTTTGTATTAAGAGCAGCAAATACTCTTAACCAACCACTAAGTCATGTCTCTAGCCCCTCGGGTTTTTCTTTTTTTGGCCCCCCCCCCCCCGAGAGTCTCCCTGTAGCCCCAGCTGGCCTGAAACTCACTATGTAGCAGAATCACAACCAAAGGAATGAACAAACAAACACATACAGTAAGTTTCCTTCTAGAAATTTCATGATAAGAAAAATAAGACATGTGCATAGTTGAAATTACAGGATTGCCAACACCAAAATGTACTATTTCATACATTTAATTGTTTATATAAATTGTGATACATGTGTGCTATAAAACTACACAACCACTAGATAGGACAATTTTTTATTTTATTTTATTTTATTTTATTTTATTTTTTGGGTGTTTCTGAGACAGGGTCTCCCTGTTGCTCCTGCTGTCCTTGAACTCACAGAGATTCTTCTGCCTCTACCTCCTGAGTGCTAGGATTAAAGGCGTGCGCCACCACTCCTGTGAGAGGACAATTTAAATGTAGATTGATGGTTGAGGAAGATGCCTGTTACCTAATGTTATATGATCTAAACAGCTTATTAAGTGGTATGCTGATGATGCTCATAGTTTTGCTGAAGGTGATATAGGTGGCTAACAAAAGGATTAAAGAGATACACCAAAATGTTACCACTTATATGTGGACAAGACCAATGGGGATATTTTTTAAACTTTCTGCTTCCTCTTATTGTCTGAGTCTTAACATAATAACAGGGGATCTATCTATCATCTATCATCTGTCTATTCTATCATCCATTTGTGTTCTTGCTACTATTTATGTGTGCATCTATCATGTATCTATCAACATCTGTCATCTGTCATCTCTTCTCTCCCTCCTTCCCTTTCCCTTTTCCTTTTCCTTTTCCTTCCCTTTCCTTTCCCTTCCCTTTCCTTTCCCTTTTTCCCTCCCTCCTTCCTTCCCTCCCTCCCTCCCTCCCTCTCTCTCCCTTCCTTCCTGAAGTGGAAGGGACAGGGAATCCATATTGTTCCAACCTCTCTCATGGCTCCCCCTAGTTACTCTGTGACCCACTGTGACATGGCTTCTGTGCCTTTCTCTTCGCTGAAAGTAGTTTGCCATGGTCCCCAACGATCTCCATTCATCAAATCTAATCTATGGTTTCCAGCTCTTCAGCTCTCTGGTTCTTTCCTGTAAACCCTACTCTCCTCTCAAATACTCCTTAGAATCCCTGGTCACTACTTAGTCTTCTAACTACTTGGTGAGTGACATCTTAGTCTATTCACGGAATCTTCTTGCCCTTACTTCACATATCTCACATTGCACACCCACTGTGTGCATGACTGAAGATCCTCATACTCTATAATAAAGTTTTGTATTTAGACTGTATAATGAACTTCAAGTATTTTTCCTTAAATCAAGACACATTTTCTGTTGACTTGGATGCCATTTTTTGCAGTTTTCCATGACATCAGCATCTACCCTAACCCCTGAGCCAGACACCCAGGACCCATTCTGTCATCTATATTTCATTGCCAGGCTTTACTTCAGACACACATGACTTTCTCTTGGCTCTGCCTGGTAGACTTCGGGGGGTTCCATGAGTTTGTTGGTACATGCATTCAGGTACCCTTGGAAACTAGAAGGTGTTGGATCCCCAGGAGCTAGAGTTATAGGTGGATGTGAGCTTCCTGAAGTGTTGCTGAGAACTGAGCACAGTCCCTCTGGAAGAGCAGTAAGTACCAACCACTGACCCATCACTCTAACCCATGGTAGCCCTCAGTTTTAACCAGGGTTGCATAAAAACAGAATCTGAAACAAGCTTCTTAGGTTTATTGCATAGATTGTCCCGAGGAAGAACAGTTTGCCTTATTGGCTGCCCCTACCAGAAACCACTATGACTCCTTCTGTTCTCCTAGTCATCCTTTATTATAGTCAGAGAATCTTGGTAAGAGAAAATTATTATGGGGCTGGAGAAGTGGCTGAGTGGTTAAGAACACTGACTGCTCCTGCGTGGGATTTGGGTTTGATTCCCACGTGGATGACAACCATCCATAACTCCAGTTCCAGGGGACCCAATACTTTCCTCTGATCTTCTCAGACATTGCATGACATGGGTGCACTTATACACATCCAGGCAATACACTCATACAACATAAAATAAAAATAATAAATAAAAATTTTAAAAAGAAGATGATTATGCTATTTTCCTGCTTAAAATATTTCAATCTCTCTATCAGATTTTTCAGGAAAAAAAAATGTTCCTCAGCAGGTCACAAGACTCCTAACCCCCCCCCTTTTTTTTTTTGGTCTTTTTGAGACAGGGTCTCCCTTTAGTCCCAGCTGGCCTGGAACTCATTCTGTAGACCAGGCTGGCCTTGAACTCACAGAAATCCGCCTGCCTCTGCCTCCTGAGTGCTAGGATTAAAGGTGTGCGCCACCACACCCGGCTTAAAGATGTTCTTAGCTGCCATTTGGGTGCTGGGAATTGAACCTGGGTCCTCTGCAAGAGCAGTTGGTGCTCTTAACAGCTGCTGAGCTATCTCTCCAGCCCCATGCCTGTTCCTTCAAAACCCATATATGATGTGCTTTTTTTCTTGAGGCTAGGTTATTTCCCCTCTTAAGTGTTCCAACATAATTTAGTGTTTGGTTTTTATCGGAGGATTTATTGTAATTATATTTTATCCTTTTTTTAAAAATCGAACTCAGTGCCTTGAACATGAGGCCTGTGCTCTACTACTTTCTTTACTATCTTTAGCCCCAACTTTGCCTAATTTATTCATCAACCTGATTGCTGACTCCTGCACAGAACCTGGTAGGCCATAGGTGTTCAGCAACTGTTGAAACTGCTGTAACATCATGGGAAATCTGTATAGAGAAGAAAGTGGACTAACCCTATCACTAAAGTAAAGATTACGTTTGCTACATGCTTAAATATATCCTCAGGGTGGCCATTTGTCTCAGAAATGTTAATTGGATATGTTCACACAAGATGTTCCATGAAGTAGGGATTCTAAAAAAATTTAAACTAGCCTTATTTATTTTTATTTATTTATATGTGCATGCCACAGCAATGCCTGTGTTGGTCAGAGGACAGACAACCTGCGAGAGTCTGTTCTCATCTTTTCACTGTGTGGGTCCCGGGGATCAAACTCAGGTGATCAGGCTTGGCGGCAGGTGGCTTTACCCACTGAGCCATCTCGTGATTCCCATGAGTAGTGATTTTAAGCATTGTATGAAGGAGTGTTAGGTAAAGAGATGGGAAAAATGCATATCATATCAAGTCAACGTATCATAGAGATCCCTGCACATTAATGTTGATTGCAGCACTATTCACAATAGCTAGGCTATAGAACCAACCTAGGTGTCTAATGAATGGATAAGGAAAATGGCTATTTACACACAGTGGAAATTTTATCAGCCATAAGAAGAATGAACTTTTCTGTCCTTGCAGGAGAACAGATGCAATTGGAGTGAATCAAGCCTCTCTCAGAAACACAAGTATCGTATGCTTTCTCATATTTGTCATAAATTTTGTATGGCTACATAAAAGCATGTATGTATAATTGATATGAAGGAGAAGAGAAGCTTCTAGGGGAGCCAAGCAGACTGCTGGGAGGGGGGTGGGGAGAAACGGGAGAGCAGGGAACGGAGGGGAATGTGTTTGACGTGTAATATACTTGTGTGAAAATGTCCATATGTAACACAGTGCCGTATACAATGAGGTTACATAATGAAAACAAAATGGAGGAGGGAGGGGCCAGCTTGGCAAGCTTGGGATGGTGCAGCCTGATCATGGGCTTGGAGAAGTGTGGGAACTGACAAGTATGTAGTAGCTTTGGGAGAGCCTCAGCCCTCCACAAGCTGGAGCAGTACCAGCAGCTGCGTGAGCTCAGACGACTTGGACTGTGTCGTTTGTGGTACTGGAAGGGGGACACAAGGCGTTGGTACTCCACCTCCCCGAGGTCTGAGTCTTCCTGCCGAGAGGTGGGCATTGCTATGAACCAGGAAAGTGCGGGGAGACTTGGGAAAATACTGTAGGCCGAGAGAGATTACCTTTCACTTCTAAATAAATCTACCAGGATGAATTCATTTACGGAAGAATGGATTCAGTTTGATATGTTTGGCTTTGGGGATTTTAACTTTCCTAGTTAATTTTTGCCAAATTTATTATAACTTTACTATTTTATATGTATGAATGTTTTGCTTGCACGTATGTAAGTGCCCCCGTGCATGCAGTGCCTGTGGAGGGCAGAAGACACTGGATCTTCTGGAACTGGAGTTAAGGACAGTTGTTAGCTGCCATGTGGGTGCTGGGAACTGAACCCAGGTCATCTACAAGAACAGCCAGTGCCCCTAACTGCTGAACCATCTCTCCAGCCCCATAACTATTTTTGGAAGGATAATTTTATGATTCTTAATTTGTTTGGTAAAGGAATTAATGTGTTTGTGACTATTTCTGGTTGCTTTCTCTTTTTTATTTTTTGAGCTGAGGTCTAATGCATTCTAGATTAGCTTTGAAAGCACTATATAGCCCCTAATCGAGGATGACCCTGAACTCTTGATCCACCTGCCCCTACTTCTTGAGTGTGAGGCTGGTAGGCATGTACCACCACACCTGGTTTATGTAATGCTGGGGATCAAACCCAGGGCCCCATGCATGCTAAGCAAGGCTCTACCAACCGAGCTACATGCCCAGCCCTGCGTTTTCAGTGTTTCTAATTGTTTTCTTTGCTCAATATAAAAAAGAACAAACACTGCTATTTTTTCAACCGTCACTTTAGACATTATTAGTTGAACTTTGAGGACCTGAAAATATTTAATCAGCTTAAGTTTAGCTCCACCTCCACTTCTTCCTCTTCTCAATTGAAAACAATTGTTATTTCTCCTTTTATTTTTATCCTACAAGGCCAGGCAGCATCTCCTAACTACTAATGGTGTCAGAATGAAGCAGCTGAGCACTTACTGTATGCCAGGCACAGTTATAACCAGCTGTGTGTATTAATTCAGTTTATTTCTCATATCAGAGTCATGTAACAGAGATTATGAGCTTCATTTTCAGATATGGAAACTGATTCACAGCAGTTATACAGCTTGTACACCTCTGCCACTCCACTGGATTAAAGGTGTGTACACCATGTTTGGCATCCTGTTATATTTTTTTAAAAGTCTTGTAGCACAAGTGGACAGGAAACTATCGAAGTACTTGTGTGCTTTGATACCACATCAACACTCTTCAGGTGTGAACACCATTAGTACAGGGAGATGGCATTTTATTTTATTGATGTATCCACTTCACCGTTTAAAGCATAACATTGATGCGTATTTACTTTAGATAGCTTAGAAGCATCAGACCAATATTCGTTAAAGTGACTCTGTCCCAATTCTGGAGCTAATTATTGCTAACCTTGATTCAGACTAAATCATCTACTTAATTTCCTCATATGCTCTAATAGGCATGCCTTGCCACCTGATTCGACTATGCACATATTTGCTTTAAAAGGAATTGCACCAAATTTTCCCAAAATTCACTGTGTAAAAGAAAAGCTCTTTATAATAAATGCCTATCACTGCAGTGAAACTGATTTGTGCACAAATTCAGGTGGTCAAATCTGAGAGTGTGTTGCAGGAGCGTATCATCTTTTGATAATCTCGAATCTTATGCAAACACAGTCTCAACATGTTGGGCATTATCTCATCAACTTTTGTGTGTTATTATATGCAAATGCCTCCTGAGATGCCGAGAAGCCTGTGAAAAAAAGTGCCGGAGCCTACAGATTGCAGAAATCTATTGACAAAGGTGATTGAACAGCACAGCAATTTTTAACGTTGATGAAATTGGGTTTTCTTGGGAATAATGCCATTTCATATGCTCATGTCAGAAAGGGAGGCAAGAGTGGCCTGAACAGAGAGCATCTGAAACAGACTGACAGGGCTTTGAAGTGAACTAGGCTAGGCTGAGACTGCTGCTGGCGTGCACTGCTTTAACACCCTGGTGCTTTCCAGGGACTGTAGAGGGGAAATGCATGCTCCTTAGGGATGATTGCGTTATAAAAGAGGTGAGCATGTAACAGGGACTGCGTGAAGAGCGAACTCTCTCTAATCAAAACAGTACCCAGGAGGACAAACTTGCAGACAAGCTTCTTTTGATAAAAGCCTTAGCTCCCAGATGTCCTTCTAGCGGTGACAGATACGGAGATATCACAGCCATTGTTCTACCTCCTCGCTTTGCGTCATGACTCTAGTCTCTGCACCCAGGAGACGCTGTGGCCTTCAAGGCATCTTGTTTGCAGATGGCGACGCCAAGTGTGGCACTTATAGGCTGATATATGAGCTGACGATGCAGGTAACACTGCTCCACGAAAGGATTTATGGGAGGGTTTTGACATTCGGAAGGTCTTCCCATTTGTCAAGTGGATTTGGCATGTAGCATAACAAACAATGAATGGACGAAGGGAGAGACTCGTCCTTCCATTTGTTTCTGACTTCCAAGGTTTCAGGGTAGTGATTAACGCAAAGCGGAAATCCTAAATCTTATGAAGAAGCTGGAGTTAGTGAAGTACATGGTACAGAGAACTATGGACAAGGAACTGGTTTGATTGGATGCTGATTCTGGGTCTCGGGAACAGGAATAAGGGGAGCTGTGAATACCCAATGCTAGAGCTTTACCGAAATTGCAATTATGATTGGAAAAAACTACTACGAGTTTGGTTTGGTTTAGTCCATAGCTTTTTTTTTTTTTTCTTTTCAGAGTCTTCTGCTAAAATTCCTTCCCTGAGGGAGCCATGAACAAGATCTAACCTCTCCTGAGGTCCCAAAATACAATTCTGCCACACCAACCTGGGGGAATCAACGAGGTTACTATTTATTGAGCTTACTTACAGAGCATGGCTACTGACAGGCGCTGCAGGATCCTCAGCAGCTGGACTGGAAAGTGTTCACGGGGCCATGGATGATGGCTTTCCCCATGGCTGCATAGACAGAGCCCCGTTCCCCTCATCTTCCCAGTCTTGCCCCTCCCAAGACCCTGAATCCTTGTAGGGTCTGGGCAGAATTGCATGTTAATGGTTGGGAGGAGTGGCCAGATACTCAGGTGAGGCCCAGGGTTCCCATTCATTCCGTCCTTCCAGGCCCATCATGGTGGACTCTCACAGGTAGGCACAGAGGATCTCAAAAACTTAGCAGTAGTTCGGCTGGGATAGTCATCTTAGAACACAGGCTTAGGCCTCCTGCGGTGGCTTCGAACTCCTGCTTCTCCTGCGTCTGCCTCCAGGGTGCTAAGATTTTAGGCGTCCCCACTATATCCAGTTTTTGTGGTACTGGAGATTGAACCCAGGGCCTCATGAGTGTTAGCAGGCATCCTGTCAACTGAGTTACAGCCCCAGCCCTAGTCCGTGGCTTTGTCTCCTATTTCAGACAATGGCTTAGAGCCATTCAACTCCACAGTATGGAATGTCAGGAAGACAGGATTGTCCCCAGGATGGCTGAACTTGGATATGTACAAATTACACGCCTTTGTTGTTTTGCTTCTCTCCTCCATACGCCACCCCCGTGTTACAGTCACCTGACTGCAGCCCCCATCCTTCTCTCCCTAAAGTATTTCTCATTTATTTGGTTAATCATTTAGAACAGCATCCATGTTTTATTTAACTAAGTGATATTTTCTCATTGCATAACATGAAAACGTGAAGTACCTTTTGGTTTATATTAAAGTACATGTTTATCGTATTACATAGGGAAAAATTGCTGTAAGATAATGTGCTGTATTGTGTGTTACATGAAAACATACACACAAGAGTACTGGCTGTGAAAGTATGAGGACTTGAGTTTGCATTTTACGTGCCCACAAGAAGCAGGGCATGATTCTGCATGCCTATAACACCAGCATTGGGAAATGGAGACAGGTGGATCCTGGGAGCTCACTAGCCTAATTGGCAAGCTTCTGGTTCAGTGAGAGACCCTGTCTCAAGGCAATAAGATGGCAAGTGACAGAGGAAGACAACTCTGGCTTCCAATGCACATGCTTATGGCAGAGAGATACCACAATACAGTGGTGCCTGAAGAAAGAGCCTGACAGCTGGAAAGATGCTCAACAGTCCTGGCTGCTCTTGCAGAGAACTGGGTTTGGCTCCCATCACTCACATGACAGCCAGCAACTGTCCATAGCTTCAGTTCTAGGGGATTCCAGTGCCATCTTCTGGCCTCTGTGGGAACTGCATGCATGGGTACATTTACATGCAGACAAAACGCTCTTACACATTAAAAAAAAATTCACAAAGACAGCCTGATACATGGCGTCAGTCAAAACCAAGAATGAACCTAGTTTGTTCTGAGAACTTGTTCCTTCTGAGTTATCTTAGAAGTGTTCTCTTGAATAAAGGACTTACTCTATATATTGAAACAGTACATCCGGCATGCTCTGGGAGAGGGAAAGAGGAACCTTGTCTTATCAGAGAAGGATCTTTCCTTTTTGATCCAACTGATCCAGGACAGCACACACAACAACAAATATATTTCCAATCTAATCCCTCTTCTTGTTTGCTTTCAATGATATTTTCTGCTTTTAGTGGTGATATTTTCACAACACACACACATACACACACACACACACACACACACACACACACACGCACACACACAAAGTGTCATGAGGGCCTAAAGCTATAAGTTTAGTTTACAAAAGGAGCCCAAGGCCTGGTAAAACTGTTTACATTGAGTTCAGTATAGTGGTGCACAACTTTAATCCCAGTACTTTGGAGGCAGAGGCAGGTGGGTCTCTGTGGGTTCAAGGCCAGCCTGGTCTACAGAGTGAGTTCCAGGTCAGCTGGGGCAACAGGGAGACCCTGTCTCAAAAAGACCAAAAATAAAATTGTTTATGTTGCAAACAAGCTGAAACGGTGTCTAATGATCTCAGTACAGAAGATTTATTTTGGTTACAAGATTGGGTAAGATTCTATTTTGCAGTAGAAGGCATTTCCCCCAAAGTTGTTCCCATACAGATATGTCTGCCTACCCAACCTTCAAATGCATACCCCTCCTTCCAACACATGAAAAAATACCCATGCTGGGCATGGTGGCGAATGCCTTTAATCCCAGCACTTGGGAGGCAGAGGCAGGTGGATCTCTGTGAGCTCATGCCAGCCTGGTCCACAATGTGAGACCAGGACAGCTGGAGCTACAGGGAGACCCTGTCTCAAAACAAACAAACAAACAAACAAACAAACAAACAAACAAACAAACAAACAATAAAAATCTATTAAGTATCAAACAGCCAGTGTATTATACAATACATTTAGGCTGAAACCCTTTGGTCTTTACTATTTAAGAGTGTTCAAATTCTGGAATATTTGTTAGGGTTTTTAGATGGGCTTAAATACAGCATAAAATTTTCTCATTTAAAATCATAGACTAGTTATGTTTGGTGGGTCCCAGCTGTAATCTCAGCATTTGAAAGACTGAAGCAGTGGAATTGCCAGGAATTCAAGGCTGGTGTGGGCTACAAAGTGAGTGTTGGGCTGGGTAGGATTGGAATAAGATCCTGTCTCAAAATAAAAACTCAAACAAAACACCAAAACCACAAAATAAATAATTGACTATGTAAAGATTATTCTTCCACTTTCTCTAAATTTGTTTTCAAAGTAACATTTCCTAATTAGATTTGATACAAATTAAGAAAAAATGCCTACATATAAATTTATTTCTATAAAAATGAGATGACTACTGATTTAGATGATGCATATTAATATTTATAAAAACACATGTGTTTGCTCTCTTTGTGGATAAGCCAGGCCCTGGCAGGCCCACAACATACTCATCTTTTCTTATGAAGGTCTCCTGTCTTGGCTCCCTGTTAGAGCAGAGCAATATTGTTTTTCCCTTTTTAATTTATATTTACTATTAATTAATTAATTTTCACAGTGATGCATTGTCTTTATTTTCTATATTCAAAAAAGGTGCATACTATAGCTATGAATTAAATGTGTGTCTTACTGTACCTCAAAAGAAGCAATCAAGGAAGTGAAGAGAAATCCCACAGAGTGGGAGGAAACATTCACCGCAGAAACATCTGACAAAGCATTGATTTCCAGAATATATAAACTACTCAAAAAACGAAGAAGAAAGAAAACAAATGACCCACTCAATAGATGGAGCAAAGAGCTGAACAGAGACTGCACAAGTGAGGAATTAGAGATGGCTGAGAAACACCTTAAGAAGTGTTCAACATCACTAATCATTAAGGAAATGCAAATCAAAACCACTTTAAGATCATCTTACTCCAATAAGACTGGCTAGTATCAAAAAAACAAATGATACCAAGAGCTGGAGAGGTTGTGAGGAAAGGGGAACACTCATCCACTGCTTTGGGGAATGTAAACTCGTACAGCCAGTATTGGAAAGCAGTGTGGAGAACCCTTGGAAGACTTGGAATGAACTTGCCACCTGACCCAGCCATACCACTCCTGGGCATGTACCCTCAAGACTCACCCCACTGCAAAGCTACATGCACAGCCATGTTTACTTCAGTTCTCTTCACAATAGCAAGGAGCAGGAACCAACCCAAATGCCCCTCAACTGACGAGTGGATAGAGAAAATGTGGTACATCTACACAATGGAGTTCTATGCGACAGTAAAGAAAGACAACATCATGAGCTTTGCAGGAAAATGGCTGGAGCTAGAGGACATCATGCTGAGTGAAGTAACACAGTCCCAGAAAAACAAACGACGAATGGTATCCCTTATCTGTGGATTCTAATGCCAATTACCTAGTTGTATTTCTTGTGCATGGCCCCTTGAGCTTTTGTCCAAAGCAGTTGGGAGTGATGCATATTGGAAACAACAACAACAACAACAACAACAACAACAGAAAGGACTGCATCAAAAAACTGACTGAAACAGTGAACTTCTGCTCAAAACAATCAACTTCCACATGGAGAATATTGAGAAAGACTGAGAAAGAGATGAAAAGCATGTTTGGCAGAATGCATGAGCTCTGGTGGGGTGGGGGGATAGGGTGAGGGACACGGGTCTAGATTTGATAAAAAATATATAAATAAAAAACAATATTTTCTGCTAAACATTAAACTTTTATATTTTAACTTAAAAAAAAAGAAAATAGAACTTGGATAATCTCAAGAGTTTGACGAGCCACCTCAGAACCTCAGGAAAAAAAACAAACAAACTGGATCTTCTCTTACTCTCACCTTCCCTTCCAAAGTCCAGGGACATCAGACTGTAGGGACCAAGGAGGAATGAATTGTGAGATCACAGCAAAAATGGTCTGGATTTTCTTTTTTTCTCTCTCTCCTTTTTTTTTTCATTTGATCAATATGTTTGTATAAACAAATCTTTTCCACTGGACTTGGGGACCCTGGGCTATACAAAAACTGAACTCAGATGTTAACTAATTGGGTTTATATGAACATTCCTTATGTTTATTACATATGTGTGCTTAGTGGTCAAAGAAAAATAAATTAAAAAAAATTTTTTTTGGTTTTTCTGAGACAGTTTCCTTGTAGCCCCAGATGACCTGGAACTCACTCTGTAGACCATGCTGACTTGAACTCACAGAGATCTGCTTACCTCTACCTCCTGAGTGCTGGGCTTAAACGTGTACATCACCATGCCCGGCTTAAAAAAAAAAGATTTTATGTGCATTTATCTGTTTTAGTTGCTGCTCTCATTTCAGGTTTGAGTTTCTTCTTCCTCTCTGTGGTTGAAAATTGAATACAATGGTTGTTTCTTTCTTTTTTTTTTTTTTTCTGGATGAACCATTTATTTCCATTTTGCCAAAAGAGAAGCACATCCTTGGTGAAGGACAACTCTGACTGGTGATGAGCCCATGACTGGTCCAAATCATAAGCCTGATTTATCTGTGACTGGTAGTGGACACCCAAGGCCATGACTGGTCCAGGAAATGGCTGTAGGTGGACTTGTCTGCTACTATGCAAGCTGACTGCAGACACCTGTTCCTGCTCCCAGTATTGCAAGACCAAGTCCAGAAGAGCCTTCTCTGGAGGGGCCGATCCTGGCCCACTGTCAGTAGTGCGGACTGAGCTGGAAATACAAAGCAGTAGGGATAGCAGAAAACAGTGGAAGCGGGGTGGAGGTGGGGCTCATCAGCCGAACAAGTGCCTGCCTAGTGGCAGCAGCGTTCTGGCGGTGGCTTCATCCAGCAGCCTCATCCATCTGGTATCCTCCTGGGTGCTGTGCATACCACTCTGTCACTTGATGGCTGAAGATTCTACAGGGGCCTTGGGGAATCCGATATTGGGGACCTGACACTGATCAAACCACTGATACCCCTGTGCCCTATAGTGCATGGCTCCATTTCTGATATAGGGTGCTGGTCTCTTAAGCTATGCTTGGTCCAGAACCCAATTCCTGAACCCCTGCTTTCAGTACAAAGTGGTGCTTTATAACAGAGCACCAAGAGTAACGACTTCAATAAATTAAACCCAAAATATTATACCAGGTACTTCTGGGTGGCGGCATTGAAAGTGGACACAGAGCACTCTTCCACAGTGTGTTCCCTTCTTTATTTATTTATTAATTTTATTTATTTATTTATTTATTTATTTATTTATTTATTTATTTATTTTTGTCTTTTCAAGACAGGGTCTCCCTGTAGCCCCAGCTGTCCTGGAACTCACTCTGTAGACCAGAGTGGCCTTGAACTCACAAAGATCCGCCTGCCTCTGCCTCCCAAGTGCTAGGATTAAAGGCATGCACCACCACGCCCGGCATTAATTTTTCTACTACTGTGCTGCATTATCAGCCCCTTTCAATACTTTGAATTCCGTTGAGTCTTTGGAACTACCCCCCATCTCTACCTCTCTTTCTTCAACCCTTCAATAGCTTTTAATTCTCAATCCCAATGAATAAATAAGTAAATGTAATAAAATAAAGTAAAATTGGTCTTAACAGTGTAGCTGTAGATGACCTTGAAATGTTCAGCATGCTGCCTCCTCTCCTGTGCTGAGATTTTGGGCATGGTTAGATTTAATTTTCCCTGGGCGTGGTGGCGCACGCCTTTAATCCTAGCACTTGAGAGGCAGAAGCAGGAGGATCTCTGTGAGTTCAAGGCCAGCCTGGTCTACAGAGTGAGTTCCAGGACAGCCGGAGCTACAGGAAGGCACTGTCTCAAAAAAAAAAAAGATTTAATTGTCACCTTGACACAACTGGGAAGAGTGAACTCAGTTGGGGAATCCCTCCATTGGGTCTGTCGGCATGCCTGTGATGAATTTTCTTCATTGAGTGATATGGCAGGGCCTGGCCTGCTGTGGGTGGTGACACCCCTGGGAAAGTGGTCCTGGGGTGTCTAAAGAAAGCAGGTCGAGCAGCATCCAGAAGAGTACGCCATTACGCAGTATCCCTCCTTGGTCTGTGCTTTGGTTCTTGTCTTCGGGTTCCTGGCCTGAGCTCTGGCCTGACTGCCCTCAAAGATGGACTGTTACTTGGCAGCGTCCAATGCAGTAAAACCTTTCCTCCACAAGCTGGGCTAATTATGGATTTTATTGCAGCATGCATAGTCAAGCCTTGCATGCTAGTCAAGCACTCTACCAAGCGAGGTACATTCCCAGCCCAAGGCACAATCCTGGAGTGCAGAACAGCCCTCACAAGCCTCCAGTCCTGCCGGTGCCTTGATCCTGGACCTGCAGGTTGAGATGAACTAAGATAGTCTAATTCTGTTGGTTTTGTTGTTATCGTTGTTGTTGTAGGGTTTCAACACATAGCTCAGGCTGGCCCTGGAGCTTAGAAGTCTCCTTTCTTGCCTCCTGAGTGCTGTAATTATAGGTATATGGGACCACACCTTGCAATTTCTCATATTTTTAAAAAATATTTTATTTGGGGCTGGAGCAATGGCTCAGCAGTCAAGAGCACTGATTGCTCTTGCAGAGGATCTGGGTTTGATTCCCAGCACCAACATACTGGGTAAGAACCATCTTTAGTGCTGGGCGTGGTGGCACATACCTTTAATCCCAGCACTTGGGATGCAGAGGCAGGTAGATCTCTGTGAGTTCAAGGCCAGCTTGGTCCACAGAGCGAGCTCTAGGCCAGCTGGGACTAAAGGGAGACCCTGTCTCAAAAAAAATACTCCCACAAAAATTTATTTTTGCCAGGTGTGGTGGCACACACCTTTAATCCCAGCACTCTGGAGGCAGAAGCAGGTGGATCTCTGTGAGTTCAAGGCTAGCCTGGTCTACATAGTGAGTTCCAGGCCAGCTGGAACTAAAGGGAAACCCTGTCTCAAAAAGACCAATTTTTTAAAAAAATATTTTTATGCGTATGAGTGTATTGCCTGCATGTATGTAAGTATACCCATGTGGTGAAATGCCCATGCAGGTCAGAAGAGGTGTCAGATCCCTTGTCACTGGAGTTATAGATGGTTGTTAGCTGCCATGCGGATGCTGGGAGCCAAACCTGGGTCTTCTGCAAGAGCAGCCGGTGCTCTTAACTGCTGAGTCATTTCTCCAGCCCCAACAATTTCTCTTCTTTATAAATTATTCATTCTCATGTATTTTGTCTTAGCAGCCCAATTGAACTAATACAGAGAAATCTTTCACATGACTAAAGAGTGAGGGGTGTGATTGGTACTCAGGTTTACCTGATCTGGACTGAAAGGCTAGTTCATATTTCCTGAGCAGGCTCTTGCCAGTGACTGTTAGAGCTACTACTTCAGAGGGGAGGATGAGACAGCACAGCCTGCAACTCTGGGACCATATACTCTTGCGTGGTGCTGCACCAGGTGGGCAGAGAAACTATTGATTGTTATTTCTTTTTTAAAACTACACATTTTATATATTTATTTTGTCTCTCTGTGTGTATGTAGGTGGATATTCTAGAGTACATATGGAGGTTCAGAGACCAACTTGTGACCTTATGGACTCCATTCTCTCCTTCTACCATGTGGGTCCTGAGGATCCAGCTCAGGCCATCAGCTTGATGGCAGGCCCTTTTATCTACTATGCCATCTCATTGGCACTGTTTGTGATTTATTTTTTAATATCTTATTCATTATTTTTATTTGATGTGTATGAGTATACCATGTGTATTGCCAGCATGCACATAACCATACCATGTGCGTACAATGCCTGTAGAGGCAGAAGAGAGAGTTGGTTCCCCTGGAACTGGAGTTAAGGATATTAGCTGCCACGTGGGTTCTGGGAACTAAACCTGAATGCTCTGCAGGAGCAGCCAGTGTTCTCAGTCGCTGCAGCATCTCTCCAGCCCATGACCATAAATATTCTTTTGTTGGCTGTTTAAGAAATAGTCATTATACCTTCTCCCCAGGCATTCCAGGCCAGGAGCCTGGTGGCTCACCTTTCAGAGAGCTCTCTGAACAGCAGCCTGCCCCAGAGGTGCCTGTCCTGGAAAGGTACAATGTTTAACCTCTTCTTATGATATCTGAGCTCCAGTCATGTCCTGAAAAGCAGCATTTTCCCAAACGCCAAGTACAGAATCAACAAGTGTAGAATCGCACTCATTTTCCAAATTGCTTGATTAACAATGTTGAGATTAACTGCAATTAAGATGAAACATGCCATTGCTGGCCGATGCTCCATGTGTTTGAAAGAACGGGGATTTAAGATTCAAAGCACCTAGAGCTGGGGCGCTAGCTCAGTTGGTAATGTGCTTGCCTGGAAATGTGAGGATCTAAGTTCAATTCCCAGAAGGCATTTTGTTATTTCAAAATAAATACAAAAGACAGGTTAGGTGGCACTGGTTTATGATACCAGCTGTGGGGGAAGAGACAGGCAGAATTCCAGAGCCCCTTGGCCAGCCAGCCTGGCCTACTGTGTGAGTTCCTGTTGCAAAATAAATAAGTGAACAACACTTGGAGAACAGCATGCGAGGTTGTTCTCTGGACTCCACCATACACCCATGTGCACCCTGCACATGGAGACACACATAGACCCCAAACACCTGGCTTCACATCACAGCTCTGCCGTCTACTGACTGTGATAACCTTGGTCAATTTCTTCCAATGATTTTTTTTATGTGTGGTGGTTAACAGGGTTAAATAAAATTTTCTTGCAAAGTTAGTACCCCCCAATGTTAATTAAGTCTATCTCTCTTGTATCTATACAAAGCATGTCGAGCTGTTCAAGTCCAAGCCAATCTTTGTCAGCCTTGTTAGTTGTGATCACTGGAAATAAGTATCAGGTGGCACAAAATGGCAGTAAGTTCTGCACAATGTATTTTAAATTTTATTAAAATTCTTACTTGAGTCATAGCAGTATAGCCTCTAATAATTTCCCCGACCACCCATGGGCAATTATTTTTTCCTAAGGAGTGAAGAACCTCTCAAATCTTTCATCCTTACCAAGCACCTAGGGCAAAAGCTATGGACTAAGCCAGAGGTCTCATTTCACAGATGAGGAAATTATGTTTTTCTCTCTCAGTTGATATTTCCTCCTGGGAATCAGAGCTAATAGAACGCATGTTTCCCCATTTTCCTTTCTCCAAGGGAATAGCTGGGTGATTAATGAGATAATGAATGTGAAGAGAATTCCCTGGAGGAAAGACAGTTCATAAACACAAAGAGAAGACTCACAGCCTCCAACAGCTGAGAGGTGCGGATAAATCTTTGGTATGACTCTTATATACTTAATCTACCCACCTCATGCACACCTTAAAAGCTGGATTCTGGAGCCTTGCCTAAATGTCAAACTGCTTCTACTTATAGGAAAAATTCATCATCCAGTTTGATATTAACACCAAGTGTTTATGAAATTAAATGATTCATCCCTCAATGTTTTTGGAGGGTGGGAGGCAGAGAGGTGCTCAGGATGAACTTGGGGTTGAGAAGCTTATGTAACATAGCCAGCAACTATGTTGCCTGGTTCTCGTGATCTTTCAGGATAAAAAAACCTTCCATCACAGAATTGTTCTCTTGAAACTGAAGGGATATTTCCAGTATCTGAAGCTTTTCTGGAGGAATGGAGAATGATTGGTAAAAATTTAAGAAGTCCAAAGTAAAAGATCAAAAGTCTCAGCTGGGAAACTTGAATTACAACTCTATCCAGCTATTTCTCTTTTTAAGATATTTTATTATTTTTATTTTTGTGTGTATGAGTCTATTGCCTGCATGAATGTAAGTACAGCCAGGTCATACAATGCCTGTGGAGGACACAAGAGGGTGTCAGATCTCCTGTGCTCTAGTTTGCTTTCAATTGCTGTGACAATGCTCTGACCAATACCAACTTGGGGAGGAAAGGGTTTATTTGGCTCACATCTCCCGGGTCACAGTTCATCACTGAGGAATGCAGTGTAGGAAGCCAGGGCAGGAACCTGGAGGCAGGAGCTGAGCACAGGTCGTGGAGGAATGCTGCTCACTGGCTTGCTCCCCTGGCCAGTGCTCAATCTGCTTTCTTATATAGTACAGGGCCACCTACCCAGGAGTGGCAACACCCACAGAGGACTGGGCCCCCCCACATCAGTCAATAATCAAGGTCAGTCCAATGGAGGTAGTTCCCCAACTGACGTTCCCTCTATCCAAGTGTGGCAAGTTGACAACTAAAGTTATCCAACACACCCTGGAACTGGAATTACCTATGGTTGGTAGACTCTTAGACACCATGTGGGTACTGGGAGTCCAATCTGGGTCCTTTGCAAGAGCAACCAGTGTTCTTAACTGCTGAAACATCTCTCCTGCTCCTGGCTGTTTTTCTAAGGACCAAGGATGTCGGGGTGTTACTGTAAATGTGACTGGAAGGTCTGACTTAGGCCTCTGGCTCTGTGAGTTGAAATGGAAAACAATTCCCGAAGCACAAATAAAGAAAAAGTTTCCCATCCCAGCTTTTGTTTTGCATGAGAATCATAGCATTTTTTGCCAAGTTAGAAAGCTGATCAAGAGTCACCATAATTGGTAGACATTTAAAATTGTCACGCCATCCAGATTGAGTTTCTAAGACTCATTGTGGCCTAAGGATGTAGCTCAGTGGTAGAACACTTAACCTGGGTGGCACAGGGCCCTGGGTTTGATCCCCAGCAATGCCGAGAAACCCTGGTGTTAGTACTTCCTTTGTTCAGCTTCATCTGGTTGCTTTTTGTAATGCATTAAGGTTTCTTTTGTTTGCTAATGGTTGTCATGATCTCTTCATTATTATAGTTTTAAAATTAGTGTATCAGGTAGTATTTCATCTCTGATCTCTGAACATTTTTATAAATGTTATTAGACAACAGGTGACCATTTGGAAGGGGATAAAATTAGGTCCATACCACCTCACACCTCACCTCACACACACACAGGAATAAATTTCAAAAAGGTGAGAGATTAAATGTGAAAAATGAGAGCCATATAAATATGGGCAGAAAACACAGGTAAATTTTTCTTTCACCTAACAAAAGAATTAGGAAACCTCTCTATGATTCAAAACTGGGGGTCAAATAAACCACAAGTAGGGAAATGTAATTATATAAAATATTTCTTTTAAATATTTTATCTATTGTTTTTATTTTATGTGTATGAGTGTATTGCCTGCATTTATGTACTCATGTCATGCAGTGCCCATGGAGATCAGAAGAGGGTGTTGGATCCCCTGGAACTTGAGTCACAGATTGTTGCTTGTTGCCATGTGGGTGATGGGAACTAAACCCAGGTTCTCTGTAAGAGCATCCGATGCTCTTAACCACTAACCCATCTTTCCAACTCCCCCCCCGCATAAAAAAAAATCTCTTGTGACCAAACAAAAGGACAGTTGACCAAGTAGGAGACAGTATCTATGCTAGACATATTTTGTAAACAAACATATCTCTAGACCTTATAGAAACTGAGAGACAAAAGGCAGAGATTTAATGGACACACGGAGGAGGGAGAAGAACAGTGAACAAGCACAAAATACAACCAAGCTTTCAAGCATATGAAAAAGGTTCCAATTCACTTAAAACTAGAAAAATGCATCCTGAGATACAATTCCTCAGTATCAGATGGAGACAGAAAGCATGTTGGTATGTTCTGTTCCTAAGGTGGGGGGATGGCACTATCTCATATGTTTCTGGTAGGAATGCATACCAGGATGCCAATTACCCTGCTCATTGCTGTGAGAAAATACCTGACAAAAGCAGTTTAAGGAAGGGTTTGTTTTGATTTACAGTTTAAGCACATGCAGTCTGTCCTGGTGAGAAGTATGGTGGCTGTATTCTGAGGGGGCTGGTCACAGTGTGTTCACAGCCGAGGAGTGGAGAGAGATGGGTGCTGGTGCTTGGCTCAGTTTTGTCTTTTTATTTGTGTTGGTGTGCCAGGCAACAGGACTGTGCTGTTCATGTTCAGGATGAGGTATTCAGTTAAATCTTCCTGAAAATACTCTCAGATTCACCCAGAGGCCTGTTTCCATGTGACTCAGAATCCACTCAAGGTAGGAATAAAAATTAACCATCATATCCACTTGCTTGGGAGGCCATTTGTTTGAACTGGACACAGTACCCATTCACCTGCATCCTTTCATTTGTAGGAGCCTGCCCTGAGGATTTACTTTCTCAAAATAGAAAAATATAGATGGCAAAGTTGTGTGTAATTTTATGTGTGCAACATTATGTGTAATTGCAAGACATTGAAAGCAACCTCAATTCAAATGCAGAGGAGAATGGTTGAATAGCTCAGAGCACACTCATGAAATGGTGTGCTAAGTTCCTGTAGAGAGAGTGCACAAGGTCACCATGACAGGCTCTGAAGTTATTGTGAGGACTCACTGATTGGCAGCCAAACAAAAGCAAAGCATACAAGGATGTATGTAGCAGGTTACATGTGAGAGTGGTGAGAATAAAGATACAAGAAGCAGAAGTTCAAGTACAGACAAGAAAGGAGAGGCTGACTCTTCAGAGAGCTTGGTGGGGAAGATGGGAAGGGCCGAGTAAGGCTAAGCTAGTCGGGGAGCAATGGGGGAGATCATCCTGAGTTCGTTTTCTTCTGGAGGCCGGTTAGAAGGGGGTAGGTAGAATTTACATAGCTTTCCCGAGTGCACAGTGACCATCGGCCAGAGAGGCGGAAAATGGGACAAAGCAGCAAGCAGACAGCCTGGCTCTGGTGGTTTGAATCTAAAGTGTCCCCTGGCTCATCTTTTGAACTCGTCACCTCAGCTTGTTTTATTTTGATGGCCATGGAGCCATTAGGAGGAAAGGTCTGGCTGGAAAGTAGGTGAGCAAGGGTGGAACTGTGAAGGATCTAGTCTGGGGTCTCTGCTTCCTGATCCACTGCCATGTGAGGAGTCCCCACCACCTCCAAGAGAGTCCCCTGCCACCTCCATGAGAGTCCTCCACTACCTCCATGAGAGTCCCCACCCACCTCCATGAGAGTCCCCCCACCACCTCCATGTGAGGAGTCCCCCACCACCTCCATGAGAGTCCCCTGCCACCTCCATGAGAGTCCTCCACCACCTCCATGAGAGTCCCCCACCACCTCCATGAGAGTCCCCACCCACCTCCATGTGAGGAGTCCCCCACCACCTCCATGTGAGGAGTCCCCCACCACCTCCATGTGAGGAGTCCCCCACCACCTCCATGTGAGGAGTCCCATTCCAACTCTATGTGAGGAGTCCCCCAACACCTCCATGTGAGGAGTCCCCCACTACTTCCATGTGAGGAGTCCCACCCCAACTCTATGTGAGGAGTGTCCTGCACACACTCCTGACTTCTATGTCTTTCCTTCCAAGATGGACAGGAAACACTCCGAAACTGTGAGCCGAAACAAACCTTTCCTCCCTTCAAAGGTTTCTGGGCCTATTTTGGTCACGGTGACACAAAGTCACACAACAGGCTGTACTGCAAAGGAATGTCATAATCCCACCAAAGCAGAGAGTTATATAGAACCAGCTGGTCTAGCAAAGCAATTTGCCTGGACACTGTAAGATGAAGGTGGAAAAGAACTGCATGCAGACCTGGCTGCTCAGTCAGTCAGCTTGCTTCTTCTAGGAGTACATTTGCAATCAGACAGCTACTTGTGGGAATTCCAGTACTGAATCTATTGTAGAAGAGCAGAGAAGGGGCTCCCAGTGTGGGAGAAAGAAATCATAGACTGAAGAGAAGCAGAGAACAAACCTCATTTTATGGGATTGAAATCGGAGGGATCAATATATCCTTATGATTTTATAAACATCCAGATAGATAGATTTTTGTATGTACATAGATAAGTAGATGTAAAAATAAGTAAATGCACACACACACACACACACACACACACGCACACACAGGCACATTTCCTAGACTTGAGAGGGCTTAGGAGAAATGATACTTTAGTAGCCAGGAGTATACCTGCTGGCATAATATTGGTTTCTGAATATTATTTTCCAATACAAGGAATCAGAAAAGTAGTTGAGTTGAGAGCCAGGGAAGATAAATTTGAGATTCCAACAGCTTGTGGTATCAGAAAAGCAGGAAATGCTCAAAAAAGCAAGGAGAGTAGACCACGGGGACACAGGACATGGTTCCGAGTGGACACAGATGGAAACACTTGAATGATTAAAACAGACAACTATAGTGCTGGATTTTACCCAATAAGATTTCACATAGATCTAAACAAAGAATCAAATAAATGTGAAGAGCACATTTTACATACAGAAAAATTCCACTTATCAAAGGTAGATGGTACAATCACTTCTAGGCAAGCACAGCAGTGAGATAAATGAAAGTAGGCTAAAATCACAGGGAAAATTTTTGTGATATCCATTTCAATGCAGGGATTAATAGTTTAAATGATATCCATTAATAACACAGGGATTAATAGTAACCTTAGAGAGGACAGCCTTGTAGACACTGTGCAGCTGGTGATCAAGATTCACATCACCAATGTACCAGAGTTCATTCACCTTCTGATGTGCCCTAAGAAAAACAGTGTGAATGCAGTGTTCTTGCCCCAAAGTCTTACCCATAAGCAGGGGAAGAAATGACACAAATCCATGTTGAAGAATATCCTCCAAAATCACTGCTCAAGCCTCTACCAAGATGAGGAAAGACAAGGAAAAACAACCAGGAAGGGCTACAGATGTGTGGAGACTAGCAAGGAGACTTGTGATCCCCAGTGGAATCCCAGTGCAGAGAAAGGGCGTTAGGGAGAAAACTGAATTCAAATAAGCTTCCTTAATGGAATTGTTAGGATGTTAATGTCTTGATTTTGCTAATTAAGCTAAGTTGTTAGGAAAGAACATTAGAGGAAGTTGAGTAGAGAATATACATGAACTCTGAACTATTTTGTACAACTTCTTTGTAAGTCTAAAATTATTCCAAAATAAAAAGATTGGGTGTCATATATTTCTGGGTAGCCTAGAATGTACTAGGCAGCTGTTGATGACCTTGAACCTCGGATCCTCCTGCTTCTACCCCAAATGTTGGGATTACAAACATGCACCACCATGCCCAGTTTATGCATTGCTGGGGATTGAACCCAGGGCTTCATGGATGCTAGCCAAGCACTCTATCAAGTGAGCCCCGTCCCAGCCCTACAGCAACTTCTTTATTGACATTTTAAAAATAGTCTTAGAAAAGAAAGTATATGAAGATATATGTTTGTCATTTTGATGGGAAAAAATATATTAACTATTTACTAAGAAGCTTTATTGTGGCAAAAAACACATAAAATTTGCTGTTGGCAAGTACAGCTACCCATGCTTAGCAATGGGAGACCCTCTGAGTAAGAGGTTGTGAGATGGTATCATCCTTGTGCCGCAACATAGACTGCAGAAATAGAAGCCCAGATGGCAAATACTAATCTTTGACAGAACCTTTAAAAAAATTATACAAAGTACCAGCCACTTGTCAGTTTTTAATGAATGCATACATTTTACAACAGTACATATTAGTTTTAAATTAATTGATTCATTTTTTTTTTTTGTGGTGCTAGGGATCAAACCTAAGGCCTTGTGAGTACTAGGCAAGCATTCTACCACTGAACTACATCCCTAGTCCTGACATAGTCTCTCTCTTTTAAAAAAATATTTTATTTTTATGTGTGTGCACACACCTGTGGGAGCCAGAAGAGGGCATAGGATCCCCTGGAGATGGAATCCCCTGGTTGTGAGCTGCCTAATATGGTGCTGGGAACAAAACTTGAGTCGTCTGAGAGCTGCAAACACTAACTGCTGAGCCTTCTTTCCAACCCCCTGACATAGTCGTTTGATGTAGTAAAGAGATTCAGTAAACAAAAGATGCATGGGATTGTTGCCAGTAGAGTATGGTACACTAATAATTTGAAGTAATGATATGTAAATGATATATTAATGTGTAATCTAGTAATATTGCCATTTATTATCATTAATATTGTGTACTACACTTTAATGTGTTTGGTAGTGCAGTAAGTATGTTAACATCACTGCCAATGTGCTATGACCTATGACACCTCTGACATCACCAGATTTTTCAGCTCCATTCTAGTCTTATGGGTGATCCATCATGGGCTGAACATTTGTGTGTGGTGCATGGCATGGGGTAATATACTTACATTGCTGTGAGCCAGAGCTTTTCCATCTCATAGAGGTGAAATCTTATACCTGTAAGAACAACTGCTGCAGGGTGTGGTGGTGCAAAGCTTTAATCCCAGAGCTCCGGAGGCAGAGGCAGGCTGATCTTTGTGAGTTCAAGGCCAGCCTGATCTACATAGTGAGTTCCAGGACAGCTGGGGCTATTGGGAGACCCTGTCTCAAATAGAAAAAAAAAACAAACAGACACAAACAAACAAACAGCTTCTTTTTGCCCCTTTCCTCTAGACCCTGCTCAACATTTGTCTTAGTTTCTTTTCCTGTTGCTATGAGAAAATACTCTAACAAAGGAAATTTAAGGGGAAAAGGGGCTTATTGTGGCTCACCCTTCAAGGGTGAAGTCTGTCATGGAAAAGTCAAGGCAGTGGGAACTTGCGGGAGCTGGCCG
Source organism: Rhizomys pruinosus (assembly GCA_009823505.1). NCBI lineage: Eukaryota > Metazoa > Chordata > Mammalia > Rodentia > Spalacidae > Rhizomys > Rhizomys pruinosus. The sequence goes on from VZQC01007611.1 coordinate 655,382, forward strand.
CATCCCAACCACAGTCAGGAAAAGGGGTGCATGTGGTGGCTCTGCAGTCCCTTTCTCCATCTATACAGCACAGGATCCCAGCCAGGGAGTTGTGGTACCCACAATGGGAGGGAGGGTCTTACCACATCAAGTAATATAATCAAGATGACCCCCAGAGCATGATTCTCTCCCAGAGACCCATCTCCTAGGTGATCATAGAGTCTGTCAAGTTGACAATACTAACCATCACAAGACTATTCTACTTCCCCCATGAAATTGGCTACTCACTGAGGTCTAGCATAATATCTTCAAGGTTTACCTGCTATAGCATGGGATGAGATTTTCTTCCTTTTTTAGGAGGAATAATAATCCACTGTACATGTACAACACATTTTGCTTATCTGTTCATGCACTGATGACCATGGGGTTTCTTCTGTTTTCTGGTTATGGCGAACAGTGCTGCTATAAACATGTGAATGCAGACATTGTTTCCAGACCCCAGCTTTCATTGCTTTGGGACACACACTTAGAGTAAGGATTGAGGGTCATGGTACTCACTTATTCTAAAATTTTTTATTTTTTATGTGTATGAACGTACTGTCTGCATGTAGGTTGGTGCACCCGTGTCATGCAATGCCACGGAGGTCAGAAGAGGGTGTTGGATTCCCCTGGAACTGGAGTTAAAGACAGTTCTCAGCTTCCATGTGGGTGCTGGGGATTGAACCTGGGTCCTCTGCAAGAGCAGTTAGCACTCTTAACCACTAGGCCATCTCTCCAGCCCATAGTACACACCTTTTATTTGAAATGTATCATATATAAAAAGCACATTATACACATCTATATATCTACATGCACATTTATATATAAATATATTATAAATGTGCATATATTTTTTGTGTTGACTGGGCCATGGGATACTCAGACATTTGGCTAAATATTATTTGTGCATGTGTCTGTGAAGAGAATTAGTACTTGAACTTGGAGAATGAAGGAAGCATACGGACATCTCCAATGTGGGTGGGCATCATCCAACACAAACAGAGCAAAAAGACAAAGGAGGACTGAATTTCCTCCCTGTCTGACTGCTTGGCTGAGACCTTAGTCTCCTGAGTTTTACATCATTGGCCCTTTAGTTCTTTTCGAACATAAACTGGAGTCATACCAAGGTCAACAGTGGTACCATCAGGACTGGGCTTGCTTCGAATGGTTGAGATGGAGGCAGGTGCTGCACTGAAGACCAAGTACGAGCTGAGGAAGTGGCAGCTCTGGGTTTAGCTGACTCTATTCGAAGTCTAGAAGAAGTTCAGTACCATGTTATCTCTGAGTCTCAAGTGATGTTCCTATAGCTATCAGAGACCGACAGTAAATTGCCATTCTGCTAACCACTGTCTAATGAAAGGCCAAATCCTGAAATATTTCCTCGGGACTGCTTGGAGGTACAGGAGAGGCTCCATTTCCTGAGCACGTATTTCTTCCTATCCTCTTTAAAAAATGGAAGTCTATTTTCACAGTTGCAGATCACACGAAATGCATTTTCCATCAGCAGTCTCATAAATATTCAGCCATTGTACCTTTCCCCAAACAGCCAGAGATTTATTCATTATATTGAATTGCAATCTCACTCTTCTTTCCTGCTCCTTTGTAAAGAGAAGGATAATATTTCGGCAGTTTTTGCAACGCCCCAGCCTTAAGGGAATGTAAACATAAGCATAATTGATTTTCTGAACTTGCCCCCCACTCCCTCCCCCATGTGTTCCAATGCTTTATGCATTATGGATGGAAGGACTGACAAATCAGCCCTGATTGCTAATTAGAAAGCAGAATATATTCAAAGTGTAGCACATCTACTTAGCTTGCTCATGGTGCAAACCTGGAAAGGGGAGGCCTCTTGATGCTGTAGTGCTTGTCTAATTATCTGCCTTTTTTTTTTTTTTTTCCTTGACCCAACCATTCAAGGAATTATTCTAGCTGAGCCTGACAGGTCAGGGATGATTGCTGATTAAATAGTGGATTCACTTTGCTCCGCCTTGACTCATCTTTCCTTCCCCTCCTCCCCCTGGAGCCGACATTTTTCTTCCTCAGAAAGCATTTCTTCCCATCATGTATTGGCTCAGTAATGAAGGCTGCTGCTCTTATCCCTGTTTGAAGCCCAAATGCGCAAGGTAATTTGACTTCAGGGATTGGTGAAATAGGAATTCCATCCTCTTTCTGCTCCTGGAATAAAGAGGTCTTTTTGTGTCAGTGCCCCTAATGGCCAGGCAAGACCCCTGGGGCTCCCATTCTTCTGGGCATCATCTCAGCAATCAACCACTGGCTCCAAAAGGGGAAACCATCTTTGCCTTTGTGTTTGAAATGAGAGTTCACCATTCACACCAGGAAATCTGTGGGTACCTGCCGGCTGAAAAGTAAAAAATTGATTTCCTTTCACCTTCTTACAGATGTGAATGACACCTCAGAAGCTCCTAAGATTTAATTGATCTGTGACAAATTCATGGCAACCACAGCCACCTCTTGAATGATGAAGAACATTAATGAGATTCCAGGCAATACGGGGAGCAAGGGATCTGCTCCTCCTTCAGAGATCTTGTTAAGCATTTGAGTCTATAGATCATACATCTCACAAATGCTTTCAACCAGTGTTTTCTCTTTGTCATTTGAAGATGGCTTGGAAGCATCTGGGAAAGCTAAGCTACAATATTTGTGTGTTGTTGATCTCAAAAGATGGCATTTTCCCAAGGTTGAGACTAACAGCAGCCATTGTTAGAGAAATGGAGGATTGAAGCCTGCATTCTGTCAAGAGCTTTTGTCCTTATAGGGAGTAGATTAGTGAAGTCACTCATCTGCACATTGATGACAGGATATTTGTTGTATATCCATTACCCACTATTTAGCTACCCACTAGGCAAATTAGGCATTCATGTAGGCCCCTGAAAATAGGTTATTATACTGTCCATAATTTAGATTAAAGTCATTCAGCATGGAAAATATGACCCATACATATGTGTTTAGTTGGCCTAACTTGCCTCCAAGCACGGGCGGCTTGCTAATATTTGAAGTATGCTAATCAGAAATACACACTCCATGGGAGGTTAGTCAGCATTTGAAAGACTCTAAATCAGGTACCTACTATCAGTATAGAGCTCTCAGGCATCTCAATTAACTCTAGAGGGTTTATTAAGGAGTCTCTGAGGGGTATAAATAATCATTTTAAATTAGTGAAAGGAGAACCATTTTGGATAAGCCTATTGGCTAGAAATCTGGCAGTGTGAATAGTGCCTGTCTTCCATTGCTGTGACAAAACACTCTGACTGACACCAACTTGGGGAGGAAAGGGTTTATTCAGCTTACATCTCCTGGGTCACAGTTCATCACTCAGGGAGCCCAAGGCAGGAACTCAGGGCAGGAACCTGGAGGCAGGAGCTGAAGCACAGGCCATGGAGGAATGCTGTTCACTGGCTTGCTCCCCTGGCTCATGCCCAGCCTGCCTTCTTATATAAGGGGAAAAGAGATCATCAACTGTAGTAATCTGTGGGTTCTGGTCAGCGGGGCTAAGAATATCTGTAAGTAACAAGAGACCAGACCTGAAGTGAATCCTTTGTTTTACTGGAGACAATTGATGCTGGTTAGCTGGGGCTGAAGAAATCATCTGTAAGTAAAAGAGCCAGCATCACTGGGTGAGATCTTCTCTGGGAGCAGATTTTCTCAGGGCAGCGACAAGAAGTCTGTGTTCAGGGCTTTTTTTTAGTTGCCTCCATCTCAAGCCAGAAGGCAAGACTTGGTAAGTATGTAAGAGTCTCCTATATTGTTTTCTGGTGTTGGAATTGAGGGGGTCACAGAGAGCAGCAAGGCTTGGCACTGGAGAGGTCAGGACAGACCATGGGGAAGTGCGCCTCGTTGCAATGAGACCCCAGGATTGCAGGGGTCATGGAGAAAGCTGAGGCTTTGCAACAGGANCTTTGAAACTAGAAACTTCACAAGCCAGGCCTCCATCTTCTACAAATCCTTCAGCAAAACTGCTCCAAGCTCCACAGCAACAATCTTTAGGCATTCAATGATCTTCCCAGCCCAAAGTTCCAAACGCCTCCACAATCCTTCCCCAAAACACCAAGGTCAGGTCTGTCACAGCAATACCCCACTCTTCTGGTACCAATTTCTGTTCTAGTTTGTCTTCCATTGCTGTGACAAAACACTCTGACTGACACCAACTTGGGGAGGAAAGGGTTTATTCAGCTTACATCTCCTGGTTCACAGTTCATCACTCAGGGAGCCCAAGGCAGGAACTCAGGGCAGGAACCTGGAGGCAGGAGCTGAAGCACAGGCCATGGAGGAATGCTGTTCACTGGCTTGCTGCCCTGGCTCATGCCCAGCCCACCTTCTTATACTGTACACTATAACCTTCCCAGGGTGGCACCACTCATTGTGGGCTGGGCCCTCCCACATTGCTCGACAATCAAGGCAATTCTCCACAAGATGTGGCCACAGGCCAATCCAATGGAGCCAATTCCCCAACTGAGGCTCCCTCAACCCAGGTATGTAAAGTTGACACTAAAGCTATCCAGCACAGTGAGCATGACTCTTAATCTCAGGGCCGAATCTTAAACCTTTTCGTCACTACACCCCACCCGATGGGTGTGGCCAGGGAGGTCCCATTGGCTTAGAATGCAACCCATCTTAACTAACTTCTCCCACAACTATAAGCCCTTCATTTATACATATACACACAATACATATGTATGTAGACAAAGATAATATATGTATATAAACATATGTCTATTTGCTGTCTAAGGCTAAGGAAGAAGATTTGAACAAGCACAGTTGTCATTTCCAGGCTCCTGATCCAGATTAGTGTGACTCTTGCTTTCATTGTGATTTTACTGTGTTCAAAGTCTTGAGGACTAGGTCACCTGGAGAGGCTATAGTTTCAGAATCTCATGGCTAATTAGCATTTAGGATTCGGGAGGGAAATGGATGAATGAAGTTACTGACACAAATAAAATTTGGAAAGACTTGCCAAACAAATAGGAAATGAAGAAAATTTGGGACATGATATAATGGCAGGGATAATCTGGGGGTTATGAGAAGGGAGAGTAGTGGTTGGAGCCTCTCACCAGTCGCAGATCAGGAATTCCAGCAAAATTAACAACTGCTTCTGGCCTTTCTCCCTTCCCAGCTGCAAACCTGTACTTTTCTAGTAATTTTACCTGAAATGCCATTTACAGGGAAAGGACTAAGCTCCTGTGCAGTTGTAGTGGCTCCTGCGATTCAAAACAAAGGAAAAAACCAATGCTGGAGAGAGGTGGGGAAGGGGAACACTCATTCAATGCTAGTGGGATCAATCCCTAGTAAGAGACAGAGAAACTCTTTAAGATTATTTTCTTTATTATTTTTTATGTGTAGAATGTACTGTCTGCAGTAGGTTGTGCACCTGTGTTGGTGTGCAATGCTTTGGAGATCAAAAGAGGGGGTCAGATTCCCTGGAACTGTAGTTAAGAATGGTTCTTAGCCATCATGTGGTGCGGGGAACCAAACCGGTCCTCTGCAGAGCCGTCGGCTCTCTTAAACCACTGAGCCATCTCTCCACCAAACACCGCTTAAAAAGACTAAAAATGAACCTACCACCCTGATCAGTCATATCAATCCTGGGTTTATACCCAAAGGATCCATCCTGTAGCGGAGGTATGTGCACAATGATGTATTGTTGTTACCCTTTTCACGAAGCAAAGAGCTGGACAACCCATTGTCCCTCAATTGAGGAGTGGATAAAGAAAACGTGATACATCTACACAATAGTGTTCTATGCAGCAGTAAGAAGATGTCTGGGTGGACAGTTGCTCAGAGTTAGAGCACAACTGCTCTTGCAAAAGAACCCACACGCCGGGTTTGATTCCCAACACCCATATGCAGCCAGAATGTCTTTAGCCAGGTGTGGTAACACACACCTTTAATCCGAGCACAGAGACAGAGGAGAGGCAGGCATATCTTCTTGAGTGCAAGGCCAGCCTGGTCTACATAGAGAAATTCAGGACAGCTGGGGATATGGAGAGACATTGTCCTCAAAAAGACAAAAAAAGAAAGAGAAAGAAAGAAAAGAAAGAAAGAAAGAGGAAGGAAGGAAGAGGAAGTAAGGAAGGAAGGAAGGAGAAAAAAAAAAGAAAGAAGGAAAGACAAAAAGAAGAAAGAAGAAAGAAAGAAGAAGAAAGAAATCATAAAATTGCAGGTAAATGAATGGAACGAGAATCGTTATAAAAAAACAGTGAAGTAACACAGGCTCGAAAACAAATGACACATGGGGCCCTCATTTGTGGATCCTAGCAGCCAATACTTATATGAGTAATATACCATGAGGTACTGAAGGAACCAAGTGAATGAAAAGGAACCAGAAGGTAAATGGAAAGATGGACCCTGAGACAGAAGGCTAGTAGTTGACAGGCATTACTGAAGGAGGAATGGATAAACTCAGCATATCTAAATGGGAAGAGAGTGGAAGGGTTATAGAAGAAAAGGTGGGATAAATGGGGAACTCTAGCAGGAATAACAGAAGGTGTGAACTCAGGGAGGAAGGGAGAGGGAGGGGGAGGAGGTGGGGGACATTGAAGGGGAAGTGACTCTAGATTGGATTGTGAAATTATGTATGAAATTCAATAAAATTAAAGATTCTTATTTTATGCATATGAGTGAATGGGCCTGCTGTGTAAGTGCAAACCAGATGTGTAATGGCCATGGAAGACAAAAGAGGATGTTGGATTACCCTGGAACTGGAGTTACAAACAGTTGTAAGATATGTTAATATAGGCTAAAGCATGAGAATTAGGAGAAAGAGGGACACTCAGAAAGAAAGTGAGACATAGTTTGTATTTCTTCCTAAGGGAGAGTAACAGAAAGTAAGACATCCTCAAGTGTACTCAAGGGTAAGTTACAGAGAATAAGAACAAGAGGCCTAATGCAGACATGGGGGCTGGAGAGATGGCCTAGTGGTTGTCTCAACTGCTCTTGCAGAGGACCCAGGGTTTCGAATCCCCAGCACCACACTGGCAGCTGAGAACGTCTTTAACTCCAGTTTCCAGGGGAATCACACCCTCTTCTGACCTCCGTGCATTGCATCACACGGGTCAAAAACCTACATGCAGACAGTACTTCATACACATAAAAATAATAAAATTTAAAACAAAAAAAGTAGACATGGGCTCCCCAAGAGGGAGTGACAATTAGCTATTTAGCATTAGCTATATATGCCATTTGGGTGGCTCTCAAGTTTACATCTCTAATTTTTTTTATTTGGGTATTTCGAGTGTGTGTGTGTGTGTGGTGGGGTATGTGTTTGTAGTGTACGCACCGATTACCATTGAGCCATCTCTCCAACGCAAGTCACATAGTAAAAATGTCGTAAAAAGCCCCCCAATCCAGGGCTGGAAGAGATGGCTCAGTTGGTAAAATACATGCATGCTGCATGAGCTTGAGGATGTGAGTTAAGATCCCCAGCACCCACATGGTGGCTAATGCTATCCATAACTCTATTTCCAAGGATGGACACCTCCTTCTGAACCTCCATGGGCATTGCACAACAAAAGCACCTAACCAACATGCAAGGCAATCACTGCTATCTAAAATAAATTGAAAAAGAGAGAGAGATGTAAATCCTCCACCTCTTTTCTCTTTCAATAACTGAGCTATAGAGTGAGTCAGGAGATGCACTGGATGGAATAATATAGCCTGATAAGGTAAAANTAGGTGTTTTGTACGATATAAGAAGGCAGGCTGGGCATGAGCCAGGGGAGCAAGCCAGTGAAGCAGCATTCCTCCATGGCCTGTGCTTCAGCTCCTGCCTCCAGGTTCCTGCCCTGAGTTCCTGCCTTGGGCTCCCTGAGTGATGAACTGTGACCAGGAGGATTAAGCTGAATAAACCCTTTTCTCTCCCCAAGTTGGTGTCATCAGAGTGTTTTGTCCCAGCACTGGAAGAAGGCACTATTCACACTGCCAGATTTCTAGCCAATAGGCTTATCCAAAATGGTTCTCCTTTCACTAATTTAAAATGATTATTTATACCCCTCAGAGACTCCTTAATAAACCCTCTAGAGTTAATTGAGATGCCTGAGAGCTCTATACTGATAGTAGGTACCTGATTTAGAGTCTTTCAAATGCTGACTAACCTCCCATGGAGTGTGTATTTCTGATTAGCATACTTCAAATATTAGCAAGCCGCCCGTGCTTGGAGGCAAGTTAGGCCAACTAAACACATATGTATGGGTCATATTTTCCATGCTGAATGACTTTAATCTAAATTATGGACAGTATAATAACCTATTTTCAGGGGCCTACATGAATGCCTAATTTGCCTAGTGGGTAGCTAAATAGTGGGTAATGGATATACAACAAATATCCTGTCATCAATGTGCAGATGAGTGACTTCACTAATCTACTCCCTATAAGGACAAAAGCTCTTGACAGAATGCAGGCTTCAATCCTCCATTTCTCTAACAATGGCTGCTGTTAGTCTCAACCTTGGGAAAATGCCATCTTTTGAGATCAACAACACACAAATATTGTAGCTTAGCTTTCCCAGATGCTTCCAAGCCATCTTCAAATGACAAAGAGAAAACACTGGTTGAAAGCATTTGTGAGATGTTGATCTATAGACTCAAATGCTTAACAAGATCTCTGAAGGAGGAGCAGATCCCTTGCTCCCCGTATTGCCTGGAATCTCATTAATGTTCTTCATCATTCAAGAGGTGGCTGTGGTTGCCATGAATTGTCACAGATCAATTAAATCTTAGGAGCTTCTGAGGTGTCATTCACATCTGTAAGAAGGTGAAAGGAAATCAATTTTTTACTTTTCAGCCGGCAGGTACCCACAGATTTCCTGGTGTGAATGGTGAACTCTCATTTCAAACACAAAGGCAAAGATGGTTTCCCCTTTTGGAGCCAGTGGTTGATTGCTGAGATGATGCCCAGAAGAATGGGAGCCCCAGGGGTCTTGCCTGGCCATTAGGGGCACTGACACAAAAAGACCTCTTTATTCCAGGAGCAGAAAGAGGATGGAATTCCTATTTCACCAATCCCTGAAGTCAAATTACCTTGCGCATTTGGGCTTCAAACAGGGATAAGAGCAGCAGCCTTCATTACTGAGCCAATACATGATGGGAAGAAATGCTTTCTGAGGAAGAAAAATGTCGGCTCCAGGGGGAGGAGGGAAGGAAGATGAGTCAAGGCGGAGCAAAGTGAATCCACTATTTAATCAGCAATCATCCCTGACCTGTCAGGCTCAGCTAGAATAATTCCTTGAATGGTTGGGTCAAGGAAAAAAAAAAAAAAAAGGCGCTATATTAGACAAGCACTACAGCATCCAGAGGCCTCCCCTTTCCAGGTTTGCACCATGAGCAAGCTAAGTAGATGTGCTACACTTTGAATATATTCTGCTTTCTAATTAGCAATCAGGGCTGATTTGTCAGTCCTTCCATCCATAATGCATAACAATTGGAAAACATGGGGGAGGGAGTGGGGGGAAGTTCAGAAAATCAATTATGCTTATGTTTAATTCTTAAGGCTGGGGCGTTGCAAAAACTGCCGAAATATTATCCTTCTCTTTACAAAGGAGCAGGAAAGAAGAGTGAGATTGCAATTCAATATAATGAATAAATCTCTGGCTGTTTGGGGAAAGGTACAATGGCTGAATATTTATGAGACTGCTGATGGAAAATGCATTTCGTGTGATCTGCAACTGTGAAAATAGACTTCCATTTTTTAAAGAGGATAGGAAGAAATACGTGCTCAGGAAATGGAGCCTCTCCTGTACCTCCAAGCAGTCCCGAGGAAATATTTCAGGATTTGGCCTTTCATTAGACAGTGGTTAGCAGAATGGCAATTTACTGTCGGTCTCTGATAGCTATAGGAACATCACTTGAGACTCAGAGATAACATGGTACTGAACTTCTTCTAGACTTCGAATAGAGTCAGCTAAACCCAGAGCTGCCACTTCCTCAGCTCGTACTTGGTCTTCAGTGCAGCACCTGCCTCCATCTCAACCATTCGAAGCAAGCCCAGTCCTGATGGTACCACTGTTGACCTTGGTATGACTCCAGTTTATGTTCGAAAAGAACTAAAGGGCCAATGATGTAAAACTCAGGAGACTAAGGTCTCAGCCAAGCAGTCAGACAGGGAGGAAATTCAGTCCTCCTTTGTCTTTTTGCTCTGTTTGTGTTGGATGATGCCCACCCACATTGGAGATGTCCGTATGCTTCCTTCATTCTCCAAGTTCAAGTACTAATTCTCTTCACAGACACATGCACAAATAATATTTAGCCCAATGTCTGAGTATCCCATGGCCCAGTCAACACAAAAAATATATGCACATTTATAATATATTTTATAATAAATGTGCATGTAGATATATGATGTGTTAATGTGCTTTTTATATATGATACATTTCAAATAAATTGTGTACTATGGGCTGGGAGATGGCCTATGTGGTTAAGAGTGCTAACTGCTCTTGCAGAGGACCCAGGTTCATCCCCAGCACCCACTGGAGCTGAGAACTGTCTTTAACTCCATTTCCAGGGGAATCCAACACCCTCTTCTGACCTCCGTGGCATTGCATGCACGGTGTGCACCAACCTACATGCACGACAGTACGTTCATACACATAAAAAATAAAAAATTTTAGAATAAGTGAGTACCATGACCCTCAATCCTTACTCTAAGTGTGTGTCCCAAAGCAATGAAAGCTGGGGTCTGGAACAATGTCTGCATTCACATGTTTATAGCAGCACTGGTTGCCATAACCCGAAAACAGAAGAAACCCCATGGTCATCAGTGATGAACAGATAAGCAAAATGTGTTGTACATGTACAGTGGATTATTATTCCTCCTAAAAAAGGAAGAAAATCTCATCCCATGCTATAGCAGGTAAACCTTGAAGATATTATGCTAGACCTCAGTGAGTAGCCAATTTCATGGGGGAAGTAGAATAGTCTTGTGATGGTTAGTATTGTCAACTTGACAGACTCTATGATCACCTAGGAGATGGGTCTCTGGGAGAGAATCATGCTCTGGGGGTCATCTTGATTATATTACTTGATGTGGTAAGACCCTCCCTCCCATTGTGGGTACCACAACTCCCTGGCTGGGATCCTGTGCTGTATAGATGGAGAAAGGGACTGCAGAGCCACCACATGCACCCCTTTTCCTGACTGTGGTTGGGATGCGGCCAGCTCCCGCAAGTTCCCACTGCCTTGACTTTTCCATGACAGACTTCACCCTTGAAGGGTGAGCCACAATAAGCCCCTTTTCCCCTTAATTTCCTTTGTTAGAGTATTTTCTCAAGCAAAGGAAAAGAAACTAAGACAAATGTTGAGCAGGGTCTAGAGGAAAGGGGCAAAAGAAGCTGTTGTTTGTTTGTGTTGTCTGTTTGTTTTTTTTTCTATTTGAGACAGGGTCTCCCAATGCCCCAGCTGTCCTGGAACTCACTATGTAGATCAGGTGGCCTTGAACCACCCAAAGATCAGCCTGCCTCGCCTCCGGAGCCCTGGATTAAAGCTTTGCACCCACCACACCCTGCAGCAGTTGTTCTTACAGGTATAAGATTTCACCTCTATGAGATGGAAAAGCTCTGGCTCACAGCAATGTAAGTATATTACCCCATGCCATGCACCACACACAAATGTTCAGCCCATGATGGATCACCCATAAGACTAGAATGGAGCTGAAAAATCTGGTGATGTCAGAGGTGTCATAGGTCATAGCACATTGGCAGTGATGTTAACATACTTACTGCACTACCAAACACATTAAAGTGTAGTACACAATTTTAATGATAATAAATGGCAATATTACTAGATTACACATTAATATATCATTTACATATCATTACTTCAAATTATTAGTGTACCATACTCTACTGGCAACAATCCCATGCATCTTTTGTTTACTGAATCTCTTTACTACATCAAACGACTATGGTCAGGGGTTGGAAAAAGGCTCAGCAGTTAGTGTTTGCAGCTCTCAGACGACTCAAGTTTTGTTCCCAGAACACATATTAGGCAGCTCACAACCAGGGGATTCCATCTCCAGGGATCCTATGCCCTCTTCTCGCCTCCTCACAGGTGTTTGCAACAATAAAATAAAATTATTTTTTTTAAAAGAGAGAGACTATGTCAGGACTAGGGATGTAGTTCAGCTGGTAGAATGCTTGCCTAGTACTCACAAGGCCTTAGTTTCGATCCCTAGACCACAAAAAAAAAAAAATGAATCAATTAATTTAAAACTAATATGTACTGTTGTAAAATGTATGCATTCATTAAAAACTGACAAGTGGCTGGTACTTTGTATAATTTTTTTTAAAGTTCTTGTCAAAGATTAGTATTTGCCATCTGGGCTTCTATTTCTGCAGTCTATGTTGCGGCACAAGGATGATACCATCTCACAACCTCTTACTCAGAGGGTCTCCCATTGCTAAGCATGGGTAGCTGTACTTGCCAACAATTTATGTGGTTTTTTGCCACCATAGAAAGCTTCTTAGTAATAGTTAATATATTTTTTCTCATCAAAATGACCAACTATATATCTTCATATAACTTTCTTTTCTAAGACCTATTTTTAAAAATGTCAATAAAGAAGTTTCTGTATGGCTGGAGGGGCTTCACTTGATAGGAGTGCCTGGCAGCATCCATGAAGCCCTGGGTTCAATCCCCAGCAATGCATAAACTGGGCATGGTGGTGCATGTTGTAATCCCAACACTTGGGGTATGAAAGCAGGAGGATCCGAGGTTCAAGGTCATCAACAGCTGCCTAGTACATTCTAGGCTACCCAGAAATATATGACACCCAATCTTTTTATTTTGGAATAATTTTAGACTTACAAAGAAGTTGTACAAAATAGTTCAGAGTTCATGTATATTCTCTACTCAACTTCCTCTAATGTTCTTTCCTAACAACTTAGCTTAATTAGCAAAATCAAGACATTAACATCCTAACAATTCCATTAAGGAAGCTTATTTGAATTCAGTTTTCTCCCTAACGCCCTTTCTCTGCACTGGGATTCCACTGGGGATCACAAGTCTCCTTGCTAGTCTCCACACATCTGTAGCCCTTCCTGGTTGTTTTTCCTTGTCTTTCCTCATCTTGGTAGAGGCTTGAGCAGTGATTTTGGCGGATCTTCTTTCAACATTTGCTTTGTGTCATTTCTTCCCTGCTTGGGTAAGACTTTGGGGCAAGAACACTGCATTCACACTGTTTTTCTTAGGGCACATCAGAAGGTGAATGAACTCTGGTACATTGGTGATGTGAATCTTGATCACCAGCTGCACAGTGTCTACAAGGCTGTCCTCTCTAAGGTTACTATTAATCCCTGTGTTATTAATGGATATCATTTAAACTATTAATCCCTGCATTGAAATGGATATCACAAAAATTTTCCCTGTGATTTTAGCCTACTTTCATTTATCTCACTGCTGTGCTTGCCTAGAAGTGATTGTACCATCTACCTTTGATAAGTGGAATTTTTCTGTATGTAAAATGTGCTCTTCACATTTATTTGATTCTTTGTTTAGATCTATGTGAAATCTTATTGGGTAAAATCCAGCACTATAGTTGTCTGTTTTAATCATTCAAGTGTTTCCATCTGTGTCCACTCGGAACCATGTCCTGTGTCCCCGTGGTCTACTCTCCTGCTTTTTGAGCATTTTCTCTTCTGCTTTTCTGATACCACAAGCTGTTGGAATCTCAAATTTATCTTCCCTGGCTCTCAACTCAACTACTTTTCTGATTCCTTGTATTGGAAAATAATATTCAGAAACCAATATTATGCCAGCAGGTATACTCCTGGCTACTAAAGTATCATTTCTCCTAAGCCCTCTCAAGTCTAGGAAATGTGCCTGGTGTTTGTGGTTGTGGTGTGTGTGTGTGTGTGCATTTACTTATTTTTACATCTACTTATCTATGTACATACAAAAATCTATCTATCTGGATGTTTATAAAATCATAAGGATATATTGATCCCTCCGATTTCAATCCCATAAAATGAGGTTTGTTCTCTGCTTCTCTTCAGTCTATGATTTCTTTCTCCCACACTGGGAGCCCCTTCTCTGCTCTTCTACAATAGATTCAGTACTGGAATTCCCACAAGTAGCTGTCTGATTGCAAATGTACTCCTAGAAGAAGCAAGCTGACTGACTGAGCAGCCAGGTCTGCATGCAGTTCTTTTCCACCTTCATCTTACAGTGTCCAGGCAAATTGCTTTGCTAGACCAGCTGGTTCTATATAACTCTCTGCTTTGGTGGGATTATGACATTCCTTTGCAGTACAGCCTGTTGTGTGACTTTGTGTCACCGTGACCAAAATAGGCCCAGAAACCTTTGAAGGGAGGAAAGGTTTTTCCGGCTCACAGTTTCGGGAGTGTTTCCTGACTCCATCTTGGAGGACAAGACATAGGGAAAGTCAGGAGTGTGTGCAGGACACTCCTCACATAGAGTTGGGGTGGGACTCCTCACATGGAAGTAGTGGGGGACTCCTCACATGGAGGTGTTGGGGGACTCCTCACATAGAGTTGGAATGGGACTCTCATGGAGGTGGTGGGGGACTCCTCACATGGAGGTGTTGGGGGACTCCTCACATAGAGTTGGAATGGGACTCCTCACATGGAGGTGGGGGGGGACTCCTCACATGGAGGTGGTGGGGGGACTCTCATGGAGGTGGTGGAGGACTCTCATGGAGGTGGCAGGGGACTCTCATGGAGGTGGCAGGGGACTCTCATGGAGGTGGTGGGGGACTCCTCACATGGAGGTGGTGGGGGACTCTCATGGAGGTGGTGGAGGACTCCTTACATGGAGGTGGTGGGGGACTCCTTACATGGAGGTGGTGGGGGACTCCTCACATGGAGGTGGGTAGGGACTCTCATGGAGGTGGTGGGGGACTCCTCTAATGGTGGTGGCAGGGGACTCTCATGGAGGTGGTGGGGGACTCCTCACATGGAGGTGGTGGGGGACTTCTCACATGGAGGTGGTGGGGGACTCTCATGGAGGTGGGTGGGGACTCTCATGGAGGTAGGTGGGGACTCTCATGGAGGTAGTGGAGGACTCTCATGGAGGTGGCAGGGGACTCTCATGGAGGTGGTGGGGGACTCCTCACATGGAGGTGGTGGGGGGACTCTCATGGAGGTGGTGGGGGACTCCTTACATGGAGGTGGTGGGGGACTCTCATGGAGGTGGCAGGGGACTCTCATGGAGGTGGTGGGGGGCGCGTGTGGTGAGGGTTGGGTCGTTCTCGGTGGGTGGCGGGGTGGGGTGGGGGATCTTTCCTCAATGGCAGGGATCAGGAAGCAGAGACCCCAGACTAGATCCTTCACAGTTCCACCCTTGCTCACCTACTTTCCAGCCAGACCTTTCCTCCTAATGGCTCCATGGCCATCAAAATAAAACAAGCTTGAGGGGGGGGGGGGGGAGGGGGCGCGCGGGGGGGCGGCGCGGGGGGGGGGGGGGGGGGGGGGGCGGGCGGGGGGGGGGGCCCGGTGGCTGACGAGTTCAAAAGATGAGCCAGGGAACACTTTAGATTCAAACCACCAGAGCCAGGCTGTCTGCTTGCTGCTTTGTCCCATTTTCCGCCTCTCTGGCCGATGGTCACTGTGCACTCGGGAAAGCTATGTAAATTCTACCTACCCCCTTCTAACCGGCCTCCAGAAGAAAACGAACTCAGGATGATCTCCCCCATTGCTCCCCGACTAGCTTAGCCTTACTCGGCCCTGAAAATATGAACCACACAAGCTCTCTTAAGAGTACGCCTATCTTCTTGTCTGTACTTGAATCTTTTTTTTTTTTTTTTTTTTTTTTTCTATGCTCTTGTATATTTATTCTCACCACTCTCACATGTAACCTGCTACATACATCCTTGTATGCTTTGCTTTTGTTTGGCTGCCAATCAGTGAGTCCTCACAATAACTTCAGAGCCTGTCATGGTGACCTTGTGCACTCTCTCTACAGGAACTTAGCACACCATTTCATGAGTGTGCTCTGAGCTATTCAACCATTCTCCTCTGCATTTGAATTGAGGTTGCTTTCAATGTCTTGCAATTACACATAATGTTGCACACATAAAATTACACACAGACTTTGCCTCTATATTTTCTTATTTTGAGAAGTAAATCCTCAGGGCAGGCTCCTACAAATGAAAGGATGCAGGTGAATGGGTACTGTGTCCAGTTCAAACAAATGGCCTCCCAAGCAAGTGGATATGATGGTTAATTTTGATTACTACCTTAGTGGCTTCTGAGTCACATGGACACAGGCCTCTGGTGATCTGAGAGTATTTTCAGAAGATTTAACTGAACCCAGGGTGGCACCACTCATTGTGGGCTGGGCCCTCCCACACTGCTCGACCATCAAGACAATATTCTACAGATGCAGCCACAGGCCAATCCAATGGAGCCAATTCCCCAATTGAGGCTCCCTCAACCCAGGTGTGTAAAGTTGACACTAAAGCTATCCAGCACAGCGAGCCTATAGTAATCTAGCTGCTCTTGAGCCAAAATTCTGTTCCCATTGCCAGGAAGGCTAAGACCCATTACTAAGATGGAGTTGCACTTGTCTTGAGTGAGCCATTCATGGAAAAGTGTCTGTTGCACAGATGGAGAAAACGCAGTTCATGGAACCACTGAATTAAGATTGTGACAGCGGGGATGATATATGAAGGACAAACTGAAAATTTTTTTTTACAAAAGGAGAAATGGATGTGATACATACCAACCTCAGGAAAGACAGCATTTGAGTAAAGAGTTTCACAGATACAACTTCCAGGGAAGCAGATTTTCATGGTGCCATTTACTAAAATAGGGGACCCCAGGCAAGAGAAATTCCTATGCAGAAAAGTTTCTATTCCTGTTGTTTCTTCTGAAAAACTTTGAAGAATTAAAAATTAAAAAATAAAATTATATGTGGGTACGCTGCAGAGATTTGTGGTGGGGCCCACTTAATCCCAGGATGACCCATGTGGAAAACACAAACAGGAAAGCATTCCATGTGGACGCATGCATTGTGGGGAACTGACCTCATTGCGTAGAGGTCAGTTGGCTAGTTCTGTAACCTGACTGGAGAGGTAACTTCCTACTCAGGTCCTTAGCCTGGGACAATGAGACATGTTTCCCACTTTTGGCCGTATCTTTCCACCTGCCTAAAGCCAGGACAGGAATTTCACCCCAGCTACCCAGGCTGGTGGTCCGCAAAGGGAAACTCTTTCCAGCCAACTGGTCACTCAAATGAAATGCAGGCCTCAACAGCAGCTACCCACTGGTCATCTGAACGAAATGCAGGCTTTTCTTAGCCTGTATGCGTGCAATAATTAAAAAAGTGGCAGTCGCGAATTCCACAATGATGTTAATGGGAATTCACATTTTTTTCATTTTCTAAATTTTTAAATTTTTATATTTTTTATTTTTTATTCCCAAAGACCCAAAAACTTATTAACACTTTAATACAATGAAAACCTGGTTGCATCTTTGTTTTAGATGTTGAAAGAGTGTAACCAGTAGGTGGCAGTGTAGATCCATTATTTTATTTTATTTTTTAAAACATTTTTTATTTATTATTTTTTATGTGTGAATGTACTGTCTGTATGTAGGTGGGTGCACTTGTGTCCTGCAATGCTACAGAGGTCAGAAGAGGGTGTCAGATTCCTCTGGAACTGGAGTTAAAGATGGTTCTTAGCCACCATGTGGGTGCTAGGAATCAAACCCGGGTACTCTGCAAGAGCAGTTGGTGCTCTTAACCGCTGAGCCATCTCTCCAGCCCCAGATCCATTATTTTAAAACTTTTAATAGATAACCCATAACCTTTATTGAAATTGAATTGTTTTGGCTGTTTAATATAAATTTGCGTCTTGAGAAGGAAGGGCCACATTCCAACTCAGAGCCAACGTTTTTACTGGTGTCATGGCTGTTAATATTAAAATATACTTACAGCACAAGTACACACATCCATACAAACATGTGCGTGCACATACATACATACATACATAAGAAAGATTTGTTAGGTTGACCTGCAAGAGAGGAAAGCCATATTGTTTGATGTTCAATGAGAAACATGAAATTTTTATAATTTGTCATAGGGTTATTTTTACATAATTAGAATAAATGTCCTAGTAACTCATAAAACAGCTGAGATCCATATGCCACCTCTTAGGCCCATTCCCA
The DNA here is from genome assembly GCA_009823505.1 of Rhizomys pruinosus. NCBI lineage: Eukaryota > Metazoa > Chordata > Mammalia > Rodentia > Spalacidae > Rhizomys > Rhizomys pruinosus. The sequence goes on from VZQC01007611.1 coordinate 673,530, forward strand.
ACCACTTGCCTTCAATGAAATATCCCTAAAGTCTACTCCTATTCTTTCCTATCCTGTCCCTTCTGGTTAACTATCTCTAAGCTGTCCCTCTGCTAAGCCTAACTGTCCCTATGCTATTTACAAATCTAAAGATTTAGGATTCCCAAAAGTAGACAGGCCAAAGTTGTTTGTAGTCTTGGACCAATCCATCTTGTCTTATTATTAAGCACTTTGGAATAATAATAATAATTGTCCATAATCACAACAATAATCACAACAATTATAACCATTATTAGTCATTATTAACCATCAATAATTATTATTAACCATTATTAGTCACAACAATCATTAATAATTATTATGAATAATAATTGTCAATAATAATAGCCAACAACAATGAACAATGTACCATTAGACTGAATTTCTATTAATTATTATTAATAATTATATTTAATAACAATAACTATAACTATTAATAACAATTACCAAGAATAATAAACAACAATTTATCATTAAACTGAATAATATGCATACTGTAACCCAATTAAAAATTGTTAACACTAGGGGTATAGTTGAATCTATTTTTGTTTATAGTCAGCTAATTAGATTTAAACCTGTAGGATTATAATGAATTAAAAGCGGGAACACGCATTCACTCACACATACACACAGCTTGAAGATGGGCTTAAAGAAACATAAAACAGTTTTATTCAAAAAATTTCTCATTTAAATTGAACCAAAATATCAATTCATGTTGTTA
>VZQC01007611.1:678854-831182 GCA_009823505.1 Rhizomys pruinosus
AAGGTCTTCCTATATCCCCAGCTAACCTGGAACTCATTCTGTAGACCAGGCTGGCCTTGAACTCACAGAAATATGCCTGCCTCTGCCTCTGTCTCTGTGCTAGGATTAAAGGTGTGTGTTACCACACCTGGCTTAAAGACAGTTCTTGGCTGCCATATGGGTGTTGGGAATCAAACCCGGGTTCTTTGCAAGAGCAGTTGGTGCTCTTAACCTCTGAGCCAACTGTCCAGCCCCATGACATCTTTCTTTACTGCTGCATAGAACTCCATTGTGTAGTTTTCATTATCCACTCATCAATTGAGGGACAATGGGTTGCTTCCAGCTCTTTGCTATCGTGAAAAGGGTAACAACAATACATCATTGTGCACATACCTCCGCTACAGGATGGATCCTTTGGGTATACACCCAGGAGTGATATGACTGAGTCAGGTGGTAGGTTAATTTTTAGTCTTTTAAGAGTTCTTTGGCTGGAGAGATGGCTCAGTGGTTAAGAGAGCCGACTGCTCTTGCAGAGGACCCGGGTTTGGTTCCCAGCACCCACATGATGGCTAAGAACCATCTTTAACTCCAGTTCCAGGGGAATCTGACACCCTCTTTTGATCTCCAAAGCATTGCACAACACAGGTGCACCAACCTACATGCAGACAGTACATTCATACACATAAAAAATAATAAAGAAAATAATTTATAAAGAGTTCTCTGTACTGCTTTACATAGGGATTTGCATTCCCACCAGCAGTGAATGAGTGTTCCCCTTTCCCCACATCCTCTCCAGCATTTGGTATCCTTTGTTTCTTGAACATAGCCAGCCTTACTGGTGTAAGATGAAACCTTAAAGTGGGTTTAATTTGCATTTCATTAATTACATCTGTCAGATGTGTCAATGGTAAAGATTTCCTCCCACTCTGTGGGTTTTCTCTTCACTTCTTTGTTTCTTTTGCTGTACAGAAGAATTTTAGTTTCTCTCTCTTTCTCTCTCTCAACTTCCTGTACTCATTGTGAGATGTGAACCTTGGCTTTCTGCTCCAGCCCTGGCCACCATGCCTCCCACCACGATGGACTCTAATTCCCTGGAACCATCAATTGTAAACTCAAATAAACTCTTCCTTTTTTTTTTTTCTGAGGTTAAGATTTTAATAAACACTTCCTTGTATAAAAAAAAGAAGCTTTTTAGTTTAATGAAGTCCCACTCATTGATTGTTGACCTTATTTCCTTCACGGCCACTGACTTAGAAAAATTTTTTCATATACCTATATCTTGTAGGTTACTGCCAATATTTTCTTCCAACATTTTCAGAGTTTCAGGTCTCACACTGAGGTCTTTGATCCATTTAGAGTTGACTTTTATGCAAGGACTTTAAATATAAAGGCATGTTGAATTTTATCAAAGGCCTTTTATGCATCAGTTGAGATGACCTTGTGGTTTTTATCTTTGAGTGCATTTGCATGATTTATAACATTTATTGATTTATGTATGTTGGACCATCCCTGAATCTCTGGAATAAATCTGACTTGATCATGGTGGATGACCTTTTTGATGTGTGCCTGTATGCAGTTCGTAAGTATTTTGTTGAGATTTTTTGCATATCTATTCATTAAGGATATGTTTCTATAGTTTTCTTTTTTGGTTGTATCTTTGCCTGGTTTTGGTATTAGAGTGATGCTGGCTTCATAGAATGAATTTGGGAGATTTCTTTCTGTTTCTATCCTTTTGAATAGCTTATATAATATTGGTTGTAGTCCCTCTTTAACTGCCCTGGTAGAATTCTTCCATAAATCCATCTGAGCCTGGGCTTTTTTTAGTTGGGAGATTTTGTATTACTGTTTCAATTTCCTTATATGTTATGTGTCTGTTTAAGCTGTTGAACTCTTCTTGGTTAAGCTTTTGTGATTGCCATGATTTTAGATATTCATTCATTTCTTTTAGGTTTTCAAATTTAACAGAGTACAGATTTTTAATGTATTCCTGTATAATGTTCTGGATCTTTTTGTTATCTGTTGTGATGTTTCCCCTTTCATCTCTAATTTTGTTGATTTGGAGTTGCTCTTTCCTTTGGTTAACTGGGCTTAGGTTCTGTCTATCTTGTTTATCTTTTCAAAGAACCAGCTCTTGGACTCATTGATTCTTTGTTTTGTTTCTATTTCATTAATCTCTGCTCTGATTTTTGTTATTTCTTCTTGTCTGTTGGGTTTGGGATTATTATTATTATTATTTTGAGCCCCTGCTGGCCTGGAACTCATTCTGTAGACCAGGCTGGGCCTGAAATCACAGAGATCCACCTGCCTCTGCCTCTGCCTCATGCGTGCTAGGATTACAGGCATGCACCAACATGCCTGGCTTAATTAAAGATGGTTTTTAGCCACCATGTGAGTGCTGGGAATCAAACCTGGGTCCTCTGCAAGAGCAGTTGGCACTCTTAACCGCTGAGCCATCTCTCCAGCCCTCTTTCTGTTTTTTTTTTTTAATGTAGGCACTTAGAGCTATAAATTTCCCTCTTACAACTGCTTTTAATGTGTTCCAGAGGTTTCCTTGTGTTGTATTGTCCTTTTCATTTAATTCCAGGAATACTTTTGTTTCTTTCTCAATTTCTCCTTTGACCTATTCATTATTCAGAAGTGTGTTGTTTAAATCTCCATAAGTTCATGTAGTTACTAGGGCTACTTCTGGTGTTTCTATTAATCTTTATTGCATTGTTGTCTGATAGAATGATGGAATTATTTCAATTATTTTGTATTCATTGAGGTTTGTTCTCTGCCCCAGTTTGTGGTCGATTTTGGAGAAAGTTATATGGGATGTCAATAGAAAGTATATTCTTTGGTGCTTAGGTGGACTATTTAATAGATGTCTGTTAGGTCCATTTGGTATACCATATTGCTCAGGTCAGATGTCTCTCTGCTTATTCTCTGTCTGGTTGACCTGTCTAGTGGACACAGTGGGGTATTGAAGTTCCCTACTACTAGTGTGTTGGGATTAATCTGTGCCTTAAAGTCCTGTGGAATTGTGTTTATAAAGTTTGGTGCATATATATTAATGATTGTGATATCTTATTAGTTAATTGTTCCTTTGATAAGAATGAAGTGACCCTCTTCACTTCTTCTGATTAGTTTTAGTTTAAAGTCTGTTTTGTCTGATATTTAGAATAGTAACTCCTGCTTGCTTATTGGTGCCATTTGCTTAGAATATTTTTTTCCACCCTTTTACCTTCAGATATGCCTGTCCTTGAAGGTGAGATGGGTTTCTTGCAGACAACAAAAAGTTGGATTTTCTTTCTTTCTTTCTTTCTTTCTTTCTTTCTTTCTTTCTTTCTTTCTTTCTTTCTTTCTTTCTTTCTTTTTGAGACAGGGTCTCCATGCAGCCCCAGCTGGCCTGGAACTCACTCTGTAGATCAGGCTGGCCTTGAACTCACAGAGATCTGTCTGCCTCTGCCTCCCAAATGCTAGGATTAAAGGCATGCACCATCATTCCTGACTTAAAGATGGTTCTTAGCCACCATGTAGGTGCTGGGAATCAAACCCAGGTCCTCTGCAAGAGCAGTTGGCACTCTTAACCACTGAGCCAACTCTCCAGCCCTAGATTTTGTTTCTTAATCCATTTTACTAGTCTATGCCTCTTGATTAGGGAGTTCAGTCCATTGATATTTAAAGTTATTGAGAGATGCATATTTCTTCCCATAATTTTAGTTTCTGTTTGCATTCTTGGTCTAGGTTTGTTCCACAGTTATACCTTCATTAACCACTTTCTGTTGCTGCTTGGGTATAGTTGTTCCTTTCTTCCATTCATTGTATTGCTTCAAGTATTCTCTGAAGGGCTGGTTTTCTGGACATGAATTCTTTCAGCCAATTTATTTCATGAAAGATTTTCCTTTCTCCTTCAGCTATAATAGATATTTTTGCTGGGTAAAGCATTCTAGGTTGGCATTTATAGTCATTTAAAACTGGGAATACTCTAGCACTTGGGAGGCAGAGACAGGCGGATTTTTGTGATTTCAAGGCCAATCTGGTCTACAGAGTGAGTTCCAGGACAGCTGGGACTACAGGGAGACCCTGTCACGAAAACAAACAAACAAACAAACAAACAAACAAACAAACAAACAAACTGGGAATACTTTGGGTCCAAGCTCTTCTGGCTTTCATCGTTTGCACTGAAAAGTCAGCTGTAATTCTGATGGGATTTCCTTTATATGTGACTTGTTTTTCTTTTGCAGCTTTCAGTATTCTTTGTTTTGAAAATCTAGTGTTTTACTCTGATATGGTGTGGGGAATTTCTTTTCTGGTCCTGTCTATTTGGTGTCCAATGTACTTCTTGTATTTGTATGGGTATGTCTTTCCTTAATTTGGAGAAATTTTCTTCTACAATCGTGTTGAAGATCTGGTCAATACCATTATCCTGAGATTATTCTCCTTCCTCTATACCTATGATGTTTGGGTTTGGTCTTTTCATGATGTCCCACATATCTTGAATATTCCATTCCTGAGTTTAAAAAAATTCATAATCTTTGCTTGAGTGGTCCAATTCTTCCACTTTGTCTTCCTGTCTGGATATTCTATTTTCTACTTCATTCATTCTGTAACTGACACTTTATCCTGTCCTTTCCAGATGGCTTATGGAGTGTTCCACTTCCTTTTTCATTTCAGCCTGAGTTTTCTTAAGTGTTTCTATCTCTTTTGTGAATTCAGTCTGAAGTTTATCATTATCTTCTTTCAGTTTATCCCTATCTTATTTAAATTTTTTAGTTTCTTTGTTTTCATATTCTTTAAATTCCTTGAATTCTTCAATCATTTCTATGATAGTTCTTTTTTTAATTTTTTTAAAACAAAAGACTCACTTTATTTATTTATTTTTAATGTGTATGAATGTACTGTCTGCATGTAGGTATGTGCACCTGTGTCATGCAATGCTGTGGAGGTCAGAAGAGGGTGTCAGATTCCCCTGGAACTGGAGTTCTCCTGGAATTGGAGTTTCAGATGGTTCTCAGCTGCCATGTGGGTGCTGGGGATTGAACCCGGGTCCTCTGCAAGAGCAGTTGGTGCTCTTAACCGCTAGGTCATCTCTCCAGCTCTATGATAGGTCTTTTAAGTTCTGTGTTCTGGGTTACATCAAGTAGCACATTTAGTGGAAACATATTATCTGGGTTTTTCATGTTTTTTCATTGTGGTTTTGCCATGTGGATTTCTTTTGTTGCTTGTGATTCTGGTATGAAGCTCAAGTGTTTCTTTGTCAATTGAAGACAGACTTTGCTTGTATTTTTCAGGTGACTTTGTTTTCTTCTTATTATGTATGAAAGGCTGGTTGGTCTAGGCTTCAGCTTCTCAATTCTGATTTTGTACTGGACAGATCAATTAATTCTTGCCCAGCTAGTCAAGAGTTCCTCCAGACGCCCAAGACAGGTATCAATCAGGCAGATTTGAACCTACTTGGCCCCACACCATATGGAGCTGAGGGAGGGTCCCAGGTGTTCCTGAACTAGGGGGGAGGGGAGTCTGGAATGTTGCTGCAGCAGCTCAGTTTGGTGTTCTCACCACAAAGCGAGGTCAGTCTCAAGCACTAACTGGGCAAGTGGAACCCACAGAACAGCTGCACCATGTGGGTTCCACCTACCATCTCTCCAGTGCTGGTTGCAGATGTCTGAATCTGGGTCTGGGACAGGGAAGCCTAGAAATAAACAATTAAAAAAATTTATTTATTTATTTTTTATTTTTATGTTGATGAATATACTGTTTGCATGTAGGTTTGTGCACCCGTGTCCTGCAATGCCGCGGAGTTCAGAAGAAGGTGTCAGATTCCCCTGGAACTGGAGTTAAAGATGGTTCTCAGCTGCCATGCGGGTGCTGGGAAGAGAACCCGGGTCCTCTGCAAGAGCAGTCAGTGCTCTTAACCCCTAGGCCATCTCTCCAGCCCTGAAATAAATAATTTTTTAAAAAAATGAAATATCTCTAATAAAATTGCCAGCTGTGCTCCAAAGTGGCCAGGACTGAAGTTCTTTTCTGTGTTGAAGCCACAAATCCTGATTTGGCTTGAGTCAAGGTACCTAAAAAGATGAGGGGGGTGGTTTCCTGGGTTGCTGAAGGTGACAAACATGGAGCTGTGTTTCTGTCCTCTCACTGCAGACAAAACAGTATTGAAGGAATTGATGGATATAAATGTTTTAAGGAGGGAGCAGTGAATGGTGTCAGATTAATTAAAAGAAGAAACTTAAACATCTATTCTAAGTGACTCATTGGAGACGCACACATGAGAATTTTTACTTGAGTGAGGAAATTGAGTCTTCAGTTTGAAGGATGAAGACTGTGAGAAAACAACATATAATAGAGTAGAAACGAGTAGTTAAAAACCTATCTACTCTGGAGATAAAAACCTAACTGGGCTGGAGATATGGCCTAGCAGTTAAGAGCACCAATCGCTCTTGCAGAGGACCCAGTTTGATCCCCAGCACCAACATGGGGGCTGAGGACCATCTTTAACTCCAGTTCCAGGGGAATCCGACACTCTCTTCTGAACTCCTCGGCATTGCCCGACATGGGTGCACAGATCTACATGCAGACAATACATTCATACACTAGAAAGTAAATAAAAATAAAAAAAAATAAAAAAAACCCTAAATAGTGGGGCCTTTTCCAAGATGGCAACTCTGGGGTGGTGGGTGCATTCTGAGCACCTCATGGCAAAGTTGGGGAGGGGTACGAAGTGCCAGAGGTGGTCTGAGGGCATTTGGATCCTTAGGGACTACAATTTGGCCCTATAGACATTGCCTGAGGATGTCAGGAGACAACAGTGATAGCCCTGGTGTTGGCCGAGCCTTTCTCCTGCTGAACCCACATACAGACCTTGTTGCCTGTCTCTGGGGGATCTGTTGGTAGATTAGAGTGGTTTGTTTATAGATGGTTCTGTGCGTAATCCTCACCGGTGGGTTGATCAGGGCGTATGTGCTGGGTTGGATGAGAGTGTCTTCCATAGGATTTAAGTATTCAGACATTTGTCTCAAGTTAGGTTGGCAATTGTTTCTTGGATGCTGTTCCTTAGAAGGTGTGGACATGCTGGAGGAAGTATGTCACTGGGGCAGGCTTAGTGAGTTTATTTATTTATTTTTAATTTTGTAGTGTATGAATGTACTACTGTATGCATGTAGGTTTATGAAACATTGTAATGCCAATGCCTTGGATGTTAAGAAGTGGTCTAAAGTATGTATAGATCGTGATTCCTCGGGAGAATTGCGAGATTGAACCGGGGCTAGGGCTGGCCAGCCCAGCCACTAAGGAGAGTGCAATGCCCAATGGGACGCGGATGAATTGGAATACAAGATGCCACATTTTAAGCTCAAATAAACCTCTTCCTTCTTTTTTTTTTTTTTTTTTTTTTTTTTTTTTTTTTTTTTTTTTTTTTTTTTTTTTTTTTTTTTTTTTTTTTTTATTTTCTGGTCTTCATTCTTTCCTTTTCGACGACATGGGTCTCTTGTTACGGACAGCTGTCCTGGTGCGAATGGAACTTGCTCTGTAGGACCAGCATGGCCTTGAACTCACCACAACGATTCGGCCTGCCCTCGCATCCTGAGGACGTGCTAGGATTAAAGCATGCGCCCACCCACACCCGGCCTAAACTCTTCCTTTTTTATAGTTCCCTTGCTTCATGGTTTGCCTGGTTTGACACAGGAACAGAAAAAAAGTGACCTCTGCTTCCTGATACAGTTATTGGTTACCAGAGCGTGGAGCCTTTAGTGGGCTTCTGTTGGCTGTTGCAGAAACAAAAAAAAACCTTGGTACCATGTGGATGTTTGGAGAACTGTTGAAGACTTTTTTTGGCACTTTGGGCTAGAAAAGCTTGTGGAATGCTGTAAGGAGAACCTTAAGGGGCCATTTGGTAGACAAGCCTGGAAGAATGGAAGATCAGAGAAGAAGATGCAAAAGAACGGAACGCTATGAATGTGAGGCTAAAAAATGTATTGTTTTTCTTATCCTCTTTAGATTCCAGGGGAAAGCACAATAAGAAAGGAAAAAATAGTAAACATAGACATTCTTTTTCTCGTAGGCCTAGCAGCAACTGGTCATTTTTTTGATACTAAAGATCTCTGTCGGCACGCCAGTTTAGCAAGTTTGCCCCACACGCCCAAATGTTTTTTTATTGCCTCGATGTGATGCTAAGGTTGAAAAAGCACATGGGACTAACTCTAATGTGCTTTGGCCAGGAGTATTTTTATTTCAAGGACATGCGTTCTCGTTCGTATCTTTTTGTTAATGTAAGCAAATGTTGGTGTGGTGTTTTTAGTTATTTTGGTAATGGCTACCATTTGCTTGGAATATTTGCTGCCATCCCTTCCTTTAAGTTGGTGCCCTTTTTTGTGTACCTTGAAACTTCTGAGCTAGATGCTGTTCTTGGTATCGGCGATCAGCCAGAGATGGAGTGGGTTGGCATTAAGCTATTCTTCCCAAGGTCTATGCATGGGTGAGGGGAGGGAGTTCATTTCAGCCTTTCATTAATATTTAAGGTTGATTCGAATTTTGTTGTGAAAAGACGATGGATGAAGGGGCTTTGTGATGTTGTTTGATCGGTGCGTTGTTCACCTGATGATCCATTTGGTTCACAATTTTCCTTTTTGAATCTTGCCCCCATATGTAAAACTTCCATCTACTTACAATGAATCACCGGCAACTAGTCTGTACTTGTTATTCATTATTCTCTGATACAAAAGTTCAAAATAAAATCCCAATGAATACAATTCATAATTATGTGTATGTAAGTGAAAAATATATAAATATAAAGTGAATATCATAAAAATAAAAAATAAAAAAAAAAAAACCTGCAAAAAAAAAAAAAACAAACCAAAAAAAAAAAAAAATAAAAAAAAAAAAGAAAAGAAATGTTGTGCTTCTGGGCGATTGATTGGTGATTGCATATTGTGCCGCTTGATTTGAATATTGTGCAGCTTCTACAGTGAGAAGCGCGAGGAGCATGGGGCGGCAGAACAGAAAAGAAGAAGAAGAAGATGGCAGAAAGAAAAGAAAAATAGAAGAGAAAAGGTGGCAGAAAAGAAAAAAGAAAGAGAATATGAAGACGAAAAGAACGAAGGGGGCAAGAAAGAATGGTTCAGGAAAGAAGAAGAAAGAAGAAAGAAGAAAAAGACGACGAGCAGATATGCAGCATATGTAGTTTGCATCTGACAAACTGACTTACTAGGAAAATTAAAAAGTTTGGGGGCCACAACCAGGCAGTGTGTGAGGACACGAGGATGTTTCATTTATCCGATGTAAGGAGGACTACAAGGTGAAGGAGAGGAAGGCAGACTTAAGGTTCTAGTTTTCTCACTTTATCCCTCCTCTTCCTTCTTAGCTAGCTTCCTAGCTTCATTTACAAGTAAACAATGGGGAAAGTGAGTTAAATTGATTATTTTTGATTATAAAGAGGAGGCCCCTTCGTCGGAGATTATTTATAAGTAAACAACAGAATCAGTCCCTTCAGGGCAGGACCACACCCACCTAAGCCTCCAATTTTTGTAAAGGAAAATACTGCATGATGAAATGCGTTTTTTTTACTCCAACAAGTTCATGGGGCAGGAGAACAAAATTTGAATGTTGGTTGTTTCTAGTTTAAAAGTTGGAGAGAGTCTATCCCGAACTTGCAGTCAAACTCGGGAATTTCATTCACGTGGTTCTGGCTTTAGGCGCATGATGAAGTTCTGAATTTGCAAGAGGAGTGAAGGGGTCATTGTTTCTTTCTCCACAGTTTCATAGAGCTGCCAAAGTCAGGCAGACTGCAGCAGTGGCGTCGTCCCTGAAATGAATAAAGAAGGCCTGATCCCCTGATAGGTATTTTCATGATTGAGCTGTGAATGTGAAGCCTGGTTGGCAGTGGAGACCCCAAGAAGACATTCGAGATGCCAGACCTGTGAGATATTTGCCAAGGAGAGCTGCATACAGGGAGTGGTACCAGCCTAAGAAAGAGATGTATGTTGCAAGCAAAGCTGGAAGAGCTGAGCCATCTAAGCCCTTTAGAAATCAAGTCCCAGAAGTTGCACATGGAGCTACTGGACTTGGTGTTTGCCCTGCTGATTTTCAGTCTTGTTTTGGTCCAGTATTTCCTCACTATGCCTCTATTCCTCCCTTTTGGAATGGGAATGTGTATTCAGTTCCACTGTATGTTGGGAGTATGTAATTTGCCTTTTGATTTTACAGAAGTTTACAGTTAAGAGATTGGCCTGGGTCTCAGAAGGGACTTTGGACTGTAGACTTTTGAATAGAATTGAGACTGGTAAAGACTATGGGGACTTTTAAGGTTGGACTAAATGCATTTTGCATTTTATATGGTCATGAGCCTATTGTGGCCAGGGAGTGGAATGTGGTGGTTTGAATGATAGTGTACCCCATAGGCTTTAAGTATTCAGGCATTTTGTCTCCAGTTGGTGGCACTGTTCTTGGAGGTCTTGGTGTGGCTGTGCTGGAGGAAGTATGTCACTGGGGGCAGGCTTAGTGAGTTTGACAAGCCTTGTGGTCTCCAGTCTGTCTCTCTCTGCTTCCTGTGCCCATTGCGAGATGTGACCCTCAGCTTGCTGCTCCAGCCCTGGCCACCATGCTTCCCACCACAAGTGGGAACTGTGGGATACTATGAAAAGACCAAAACTATGAATTATAGGGATAGAAGAGGAAGAAAACTCACAGGATACCAATATGGCTACTTTTGTTTGTAGTAAACCATTTACATTTAAGATATGCCTAAAATTGTTTAAATATCTCTCATTGGCTTTGCCTGCTTATCTCATGGTGTTAAATATTTTCCAGTAAATGCTTATGCAAGGTTTCTTAAGTTTTTTTTCAAGCTTTATCTAAATATGATATAGTAATTAAAAGTATCAGCTTGCTGTAACTTTACTTTTTAGATACTTAATGCCCATATGTAACACCCATACCAATTCAGCCAAGGGATTTAAGGGACAATTTTGTTCCTTGCCCTCTGAGGTCAATTAGTCCCAGGGGATTTTGTCTGGGGGCATCCCTTAAAATGTTCTGCAATTGTGAGTCACCAGCCTTCCTGTGCAGGGAGATCTTAGAGATCTACTAACAGAACCCCAGTCAGTGTCCAGTACATAAAGAGGGAGAGCAACATAGATGAAAGTTGCTTCATGCTCCAAAGGGAAGACTGGTTTAGCAAGACCTGACCTTGTCCTCGGTAGATGGAACTGGTTAAGAATGGACAGACGGAGCCAGGTATTCCCCGCCGTGAAAATCCTAGTGCCCACTGAAGACCAGAATCTCAACTGAGAAAACAAAGTTTGGTTAATCTGGGCTAATTGTGTAGACTTAAGCACCCAAAGGGAAAGTATAATAAAAAGATAAATAGTCAATACATTCCCTTTAAAGCTGGAAAAATTGTGCCTCCAGATATTAGGCTTAGAGTTATATGAAATAGTCTTAAACAGGCACAAAACCTTAGATCTTAGCCTTGATTAGTAATGTAGGGTCACCTGCAGCCAAAGGACAAGTCCACTATTGTTGTCAATTAATGCTCAATAATAAAATTTCCTCTTCTTTCTAGCAACTATCTAAGTGGAAACTCCTATCTTGACTATTAAAACACCTGGGAAACAGATCCTGCGTCCAGACATCATGGCCAGATGAACCGAAGGAGAAACCTAATAAATGGATGCTTTGAAACCCCTGGTCAAGAAATTCTAATGAACTTTTAAGTTGGACATTTGAATTCACCCTGTTCTGACTTCTCCTGGTCCCCTGCCTAGATCAAGTACCTAATTACTCCTGCCTTTACTTTGCTTTCACGGGCACTAGTCAAAGACATTTTTCCCCCTCTATAGTTATCCTTCTGGGGGTCCTTTAGATAGACCCTCTGAATGGGGGATACCCCAGTTGCCACACCCAATGTCCCTTTTCAGCATGGAAGAAGTCAGAGTGGTTGGTGTCCTGATTCCCTTCTGATGATTGGGGTGACCCTTTTCAGAGGGTAACATAAGTAAACGGGAGCTAGAAATTGACTAGGAAGTTTAGGGATGAGACCCCCCCCCCACACAAATTAAACAGATTCTTTCTCAGCTGAGAATCAAGGCCTTGTGGACAAGCCAGTAAACACATAACCTTCTGGTAGCCCCAAAAGAATAAGAAAAAAAAGAAGGAAAGGGAAAAAAAAGAGAGCATTACATACCACGCCCTGTAGATTGATTATTTCACCAGAAAAGAAATGGAAATCCCCCCTTTTTTTTGCTTTGTTTTGTTATTGTCATTTTGTATTGTTCTTGTTTTTTGTGTGTGTGAAAAGAGAAAAAAACTTAAATAGTGGGATAGTAGTAACTATTAGCCTTGGGCTTTGGAGAGATGGAGCTGGCTATACTCTGCTTCATAAGACAAGGGGACAGAACTTGGTGAAAGTGATTTTCAGGCACTGGGGAGATGGTTCAGTTGGTAAATGCTGCTTTGAAAACATGAAGGACCCCAAGTTGATCCCAGAACCCATGTACAAAAAGAAACAAACTTTGGCACACATTTGTAATCCCAGGGCTGCAGAGGCAAAGATGGGGAGATCCCCAGGGCTCGCTAGCCAGCCAGCCCAGCTTACTTGGCAAGCCAAGGTGAATAGCTCTCAGAAAATGACACCCACAGTTAACCTCTGGCCTCCATATTCATGAGGACACACATGCACCCTTGCATATATATATGCACCTGTACATACATGAACATGCACACTAATGAGCATGCTCACACACATCTGCACATGGGCACCTGCACACGTGAACATGTATATTAATGAACATGGTCACACACATATGTACCTGCACATACATGAACATGTGCCTAAATGAACATGCTCCTCTCTCTCTCTCACACACACACACACACACACACACACACACACACACACACAGTGACTTTCAGGCAATGAAACGGAGCAAAATAATCCAAAATGAAATGCTAAAGGGACTTTGTATTAAGTGACTAATTTCTAACCTTGTTCATTTGAAGAACAGCGCCCTGATTGTTAACAATGTATGGTAGGATGCGACTGGGGGAGTGTTGGCTTCCCTAGCATAGGCCTGTCCTGGAAGCACCGAGCAGACAGAAGGGGTTCTGTGTACCTTGCTGAAGGGAAGTCATGAGTAGAGGCCCATGGCCTCTGCTGGAGGTCTGGCAGGCCACTTTATGTAGGACATGCTTCCAGGAATGACAGTCCATTCCGAGTGAGTGAGTCAGCATTTCTGGGACTGTCCCAGTTTTACTGGAAGTACCACCTTATCTTCAGGAACAATTACTTTCAGGAAGTATGATGGGAAAAAAAAATCTCCAAGCTCTGACTTTTCTACATTGACTCTGGAGTTTTTCAGTTCCTTTTTGGGGCCTTTCATCACTAAGCATTGCTTTCATTAGCAAAGTACATGTGGCGTCTGTGGGCAATTAAAAGCTGCCAAATTCCACCCCCCAGACCAAAGGCGAGATGAGACTGAGCTAGTCTGGAGCCAAAAAGATAGCTTTTGAGGTCAGATGGGCTTGGGCATAAGTCCCAAAACTACTTTGTTATCTGTGTGGCCTTGGGTAAGTTACTTAGCCTTTCTGAGATTTAGTTTCTACAACTGTATAATCAGAGAGAATAAAAATAAATTTACAGGAATGCATGAAATAAGTTGGCTTAATATCATATATCAGCACATACTGCAGTGTGTTTTGCAATAGTTAAGTTATAGAACCAACCTAGATGGCCAACAATATAGGAACGGATACAAAACAGTGTGGTTTATATACACAATGAAATTTGCTGCATGTGCTTGAAGGAAAATGGATGCAACTGGCAACAATCATATGAAGGAAATTAAACCAGTCTAAGAAAGAGAAATATTGTGTGATTCCTTCTTATTTGTTGTTCCTGGATTTCATGTAGATACATGAAATCATCTATGTATGTATGATGGGACAGAGGATTATAAAAACTCAGGGATAGTGTCTCAAATACCATTAAGCCATTTTTCCTCAGTCATTGTAGGAATGAGTGGTTTGCTTGCTTCGTGTATTTCCCCTTGATTGGTCACCCACTTCCTCCTGAGAGGATCTACATCCTGAAGGTTCCACATCTTTCCCAGACAGTGTCACCATCTGGAGATAAAGTGTTGAAAGAGATGATCCCCTGGGGGACTTTTCATTCTGACCACAATCATTAGTGGGGTGTGCTGGACAGCTTCAGCTGTCAACACGACACACCTCAGTAGAGGGATCCTCAACTGAGAAATTGGCTTCATTGGCCTGGCTGTGGCCATGCCTGTGGGGCATTATCTTGATTGTTGAGTGATGTGGGAAGGCAGGGCCACCCCTGGGCAGGTGGTCTCATGTTGTTTACGAAGTAAGCAGTATTAATTACTTCATGGTCTGGTCTGTGCTTCAGCTCCTGCCTCCAGGTTCCTGCCCTGACTTGCCTCAGTGATGAACTATGACTGGGAAGATGTAAGTCAAAACAAATCTTTTCCTCCCCAAGTTGGTTTTGGTCAGTGTCTTTATCACAGCAATAGAGAGTAGCTCAAGCATGGGATCACAATGTAAATATTAACAGTTTTTTTTTTTAAAAAGGAATTTTTGTACCACAGCAATATAGTAAAAAAAAAGTTTTTTTTTCTAGTGCTGGGGACCCAATCTGGAGCATCATGTATGCTGTTCTTGTAACAGTAATACAGTAATCCTGTGTTCTACCATTGGGCTATACCCTTAGTCTATGGGAAAACTTCTTTTGTAAACTTGTGAAGGCTCTGGGACCATCAAAGGAAAAACAGCAAATTCTATCAGAGAGAATTCAAAATGTGTTACATGGCAAAAAACACAAATAGTGGTGAACCAAACATCCTGTGTATGGCTTCAGGGAAATCTCCTTTCTGAGTCCCCTTTCCCTTCTGTTAATGTGGAGAAACTCTTGCCTCTTGCAGGAAGTTACAGGGTACATATGAAAATCAGGTGGCTGAGGTTTTTTTTTTTTTTTTGAGTTTTAAATGTGCAGGTTGGAGGCAGGTTCCAGGACCTAACCAGCCCGGCAAGGTTCCAAGACCATTGGAGCCCTGTTGCTTCCAGCCCAGGGTCCCAGGAGCTTCCCAGCCCAGTTGCTTCCAGCGCTTCTTGGCAGGTGAGTTCCAGGACCATCCCAGCCCCATCGCTTCCAGCCCAGGTTTCCAAGACCATCCGAGCTCAGTCACTTCCGGTGCCCGGTTCCAGGGCCATCCTAGCACTTTTGCTTCTAGGCACAGGGAGAGTGACAGGGCGGGTCTCTGTAGGTGGGTTCCAGGACCTTCCAAGCTCTGGTGCCTCCAGCCCAGGGTTCCAGGACCATCCAAGCCCAGTCGCTTCCGGCTCATGGTTCCAAGACCATCTGAACCCCGGTGCTTCAGGTGCAGGGTCTCTAGAGCTGCTCTAACTTCCAGACCAGATCTGGTAAGGCCCTATGGTCACCTTGGCAGTGACAGGACTGGGTGGGCAAGAACCAGTGCCACCCACACCCCTTGCAGCCATGCTGTTGGGAACAGAGAAGTGTAAGGTTGTAAACCCACCTGAATTGGGGATTTTCCAGGAAGCCAACTGAGGTAGAAGTTCCGAGAAAGTTACTCCAATCATTCTCCTACTGATACCAGTCACAAGCCTCAGTTTATCTCTAGATGCTTCTACTGATACCAGCCACAGAACCACCTACACCTATTCCCCTATCTTCCCACACCCATTTCATTGTAAGCCCACTTCCTTGTGTGCTTGGGTATAAAAACTGCCACTTTGGGACATTCTGTCTGCTGGTCATCTTGATCCTGACACAGGCAGACCAGCTGCCATGCCTGAAATAAACCCGACTTCCTTCTCATTGGAGTCCTGACATTTTCTCCTCCCTGCACCAAGTCTCCCCTCAAAATGAACCTAACAAGAAGAACCACTTGAATTTTGCATCAGACTATAAACAATAAATCAAATCCACATGCCAAGAGCACAAAGGAGAATCAACAACATGGGAAAAGCAAATAATAAATCCCCAACAAAATCTAGCAGCCCTATAGAAGACTCCAACAATGAGTTCTCCCTGGAGATAACCCAGGACACAGATCTTAAAAGGACAATAATAGACATACTCAAAGAAGCGAAGGGAGAGAATCACAAACTCAGGAATGAAGTGGAAAAACTAAAATACTAAAGTATTTGTGATGAAAAGGGAAACATCACAACAGACAGAGAAAAGATCCAGACAGTCATCTGAGAATACTGTACTAAATGTGGAAACCTAAGAGAAATATATGAATATTTGAAATCCTGGAATGCACTAAGAAGAGATTGACAGACCCATAATATATGAGGAAATTGAAAATGTAATAGTAAGCCTCCCAACTAAAAAAAGCCCAGGCCCAGATGGTTTCATGGAAGAATTCTATAAAACATTTAAAGAGGACTTACAACCATTATTACCAAAATTGTTCGGAAGGATACAAGCAGAGGGAAACCTCCAAAATTCCTTCTATAAAGCCAGCATCACTCTAATACCAAAACCAGGCAAAAATACAAACAAACAAACAAACAAACAAATAAGACTATAGACCTATCTCATTAATGAACATAGATGCAAAAATTCTCAACAAAATACTTGCAAATGGCATACAATCAAAACGATCATCCATCATGACCAAGTTGGATTCATACCAGAGATGCACAGATGGTTCTGCATACATAAATCAATAAATATCATAAAACACATAAATGGACTGAAAGACAAAAACCACATAATCATCTCAATTGACACAGAAAAAGCCTTTGACAAAATCTAGCATCCCTTCATGCTTAAAGTCCTAGAGGGAACTGGACTGGAGGGAACATTCCTTAATGTAATCAAAGCCATATACAACAAACCCACCACCACCATCATCCTAAATGGAGAAAAGTTAGAATCATTCCCCTTAAAGGCAAGAACCTGGCAAGGCTGCCCTCTATCACCACTCCTCTTCGATATAGTCCTTGAAATCCTTGGGCAATACGGCAAGAAAGGGAAATTAAAGGAGTATTAACTGGAAAAGAGGAAGTCAAACTATCCCTGTTTACAGATGATAATTTACCTAAGGGATATTAAAAACTCTACCAGAAAACTCCTAGAAAAGATTAAGCATTTCAGTAAACTGGCGGGATACAAAATTAACCTAGAAAAATCTGTAGCCTTTCTTTCCAACAACAAGCAACTGGAGAAGGAATACAAAAGACCATCCCACTCACAATAGCCACAAAACAATAAAATACCTAGAAACAAACTTAACCAAAGACACCAAAGATCTCTACAACAAAAAATTTAAACCCCTGAAGAAGACATCAGAAGACAGAAAGACCTCCAATGCTCATGGATTGGAAAAATTAATATAGTAAAAATGTCCATTCAACCAAAATTAATATACAGATTTAATGCAATCCCAATTAAAATCCCCAAGAGTTTCTTCACAGACTTGGAAAAAAAATCCTTAAATTCATATGGAAAAACAAAAAACCCTGAATAGCTAAAGCAACCCTGAGTGAAAAGTGCAATACAGGGGGGTTCATGGAGCAGGTAGGCTTAGATATGCAGAAAAAAAGTGTTATTTCTTGCCACCACTCCAGATAGGGCTGGGGGAAAGGCACATAGAGACGTTAGTTGTTTAGTGTGTATAAATCTGTGTGAATAGATTTGTTAAATTTGTGTGATGTTTGTTTAGCAACTATCATGAGGAAAGTATTCTATCCACCTGTCATGTAAAAAGATAAATAATATGCAGTATAGGTGAAGTAAATAATTCTTTAATTTAATTTAATTTTGTTTTTTTTTTAAATTTACTTTATCTGACCAGTAAGTACAGATATACAATAAGGAGTGTGTAGCACACAAGAAGTCTGTAGTAATGCTTCAGAGACCATTTTTTTTCAGTGGTTTGTATAGTGTTCGCTAACACCATGAAGATTAGCTGTTGATTTGCAGTGCAGGTTCTAAGTATAATTTTTTTCTGCTCTTATCATGCCATATCTTCAGCAACAGGGTCTTACTATTCATTTCTATGTGCACCCAAAGTTATAGGGAAATTGCCTTTGTTTGGGGGGGCTTTAAAGCCTCCCTGGCCAACATGTCCTGGGAAGACAGCCTAGAGCTGGCACTGAATGATTTTTATTTAACTGTAGGGAAAAATTGCATCCTGGGGTGGGGGGGCATGTTCCTTCCCCCTCTATTTTTATAATTGTCACTACAATCAGAGCACCTCTCTTGTTTTCCAGACCACTAAATCCTGATTTATAGTTTTCCAGGATTTGTATCACTTACCTATAAAGAGGAACCCAGCTGAAGGGATTTACCATACCCTTTCAGGCTGTCTCCCTCTGGACTGCATACTGCTGGTTCCAAGAGGTAGAATCCAGTTTATCCTGAGCCAAATTATCTTGTTATGTGGGAAAAAATGTCAGAATTATCACTTGCATAGTAGGAGGAAGGATGGAGAACATTTGTGTCCATTTAATCTAATAGGTGTAGCTGGGATTTCAATACAAGTCAATAGATTGAGAATTAACAATTCTGTATCCCTAATTAGCTTAAGCATGTTACTATTTTCTATTCTGGAGATAGCTATCCATTTTAATCTTATACAGGAGGCTTTTGGTTAATGCCAACATGTCCTGAGAGATTTGCCCTTTGTTATTATAATTTATGAAATATTCAATATTTATACCCATATATAAATGGAACAGTTATTTTGAATATACCACTATAAAATAAAAACTTTGAAGTGTCCTCACAAGTCTTAGGGTAGCTTCTAGATGACTAAATCTCTCCAGATGTTCAGAGATGTTTTACATGGGTTTGGGAAAAAGCTTGTCTATTCACTCCAAAGGTGTTTTGCTTAGTGATCAAATGTCTTACATATAAAACATAACTAAATGCCGAAATGAATAGCTCCCTGGGGCAGAAATAATCATTCCTTTGAATTAACTACTATCCTTGAAGATCAAGAACCCTATTGTGATTTCTCAGTCTTAGCATAAGTGGCCATTTATTTATCAGCAAGCAGATTATGAAAAACCTTGCCTCAAGTTTCAAAGGCGTGTAACCAGTAAGTAGGAAGGGGCCATATGTGGTTGAAATGATATTATATCTTTGTGATTCCATTATTTGGTGTATCATCTTATTCAGTTCAGATGTATACCTATTCTTTGTCCAGTTGACCTGTCTAATGGCCAGAGTGGTGCATTAAAGTCCCCTGCTAGTAATGTGTTAGAGTCAATCTGTGCCTTAAAGTCCTGTAAAATTGTGTTTATGAAGTTAGGTGTGCCTGAATTTGGTGTGTATAAATTAATGATTGTGATATCGTCTTGGTTAATTGTTCCTTTGAGAAGAATGAAATGACTCTCTTCATCTCGTTTTAGTTTTAGTTTGAAGTCTATTTTATCTGATATTAGAATATCGACTCCTGCTTGTTTCTTGGTGCCATTTACTTGTATTATTTTCTCCATCCTGGTGAGATGGGTTTCTTGAAGAAAAAGATGGGTTTTGTTTCTTAAGCCATTCTACCAGTCTGTCTCTTAACTGGAGAATTTAGTCCATTGATATTTAGAGTCATTATTGAGAGAATTATATTACTTCCGATTGATCACTTTGATTTCTGGTGCATTCTTGCCCTAAGTTCTTTTTTTTTTTTTAATTTCCTGGTGCTGGTTGGTTATTATAGTCCTTACTCTTTGTATTGCTTCAAGTATTCTCTGAAGGGATGACTTTCTGGACAAGAATTCTTTCAACTTATTTATGTCATGGAACATTCTCCTTTCTCCTTCAATTATAATATATATTTTTGCTGGATAAAGTATTCTAGGTTGACATCTGTGTTAGTCACTTTTCTGTTGCTGTTATAAAACCACCATGACCAAGGGGACTTATAAAAGGAAGAGTTTATTGCTACCTGACCTAGCCATACCACTCCTGAGTATGTACCCACAAGACTCATCTTACCACAGAGATACATGCACAGCCATGTTTATTGCAGCTCTCTTCACAATAGCAAGGAGCTAAAACCAACCTATGTGTCCCTCAACTGACGAGTGGATAGAGAAAATGTGGTACATTTACACAATGGAGTTCTATGCAGTGGTAAAGAAAGATGACATCATGAACTTTGCAGGTAAGTGGATGGATCTAGAAGATATCATGGAGCTAGAGAAGTAACACTGTTCCAGAAAAACAAAAGACGAATGGTATCCCTCATCTGTGGATGCTAGCACCAATTACCTAATTGTATGACAAAATGAGCAACATTAATGTGATATGAAAACAACTGTGCTCTTATATTGTAGAATCCCTTAAAAAATAAACAAATAAAAAAAAAAAGGGGAAGAGTTTATTTGAGCTTACAATTGACTGTTCCAGGGAATTAGAGTCCATTGTGGCAGGGAGGCATGTTGTCAGGGGCTGGAGCAGAAAGCCAAGGTTCACATCTTCTTGTATGAGACACAGGAAAGCAGAAAACACAAGAACAGCAGGAGAAGGAATGACTCGAGCAAAAACACAACGTAAGAATGGATACCGCACATCTTACCGGCAATTATTAGATACTACAGAACCGACGACGAAATCGCCATGCCTCGCTCAACTAATTATAATGGATTAGAAAGAAGAGGGATGATCCGATGACCCTCAGATGCTAGCAGAGGCACGATGAGACGAGCGAATTTAGCAGTATCTAAAGAGAAGAAGACACATGGACAAACTTGCGAAATTGGCACAAGGCTTGTTGAACTCGCCTAAGCCCACCCCCAGTGACATACTTCCTCTAGTATGGCCACATCTTCTAAGACCTTCCAAGACAGCGCCACCAACTGGGGACAAAATATCTGAATACTTGGGCTGGAGAGATGGCCTAGTGGTTAAGAGCACTGACCGCTCTTGCAGAGGACCCGGGTTCGATCCCCAGCACCCACATGGTGGCAGAGAACCTTCTTTAACTCCAGTTCCAGGGGAATCTGACACCCTCTTCTGACCTCCGCAGCATTGCACAACATGGGTGCACAAACCTGCATGCAGACAGTACATTCACACACAAAATAAATAAACAAAAAACAAAAAAAAAAAAGAAAGAAAGAAAAAGGGGGGTGGGGAAGTTAAAAAAAATCTGAATACTTGAAGCCTATGGGCCACATTCTCATTCAAACCACCACAACACCTATAGTCATTTAGAACTGAGACTACTTTAGACGGAGCTCTTCTGGCTTTCATTGTTTGCAATGAAAAACCAGCTGTAATTCTGATAGGTTTTCCCTCATAAGTGACTTATTTTCCTTTGCTGCCCTCAGTGTCTTCTCTTTGCTTTGAACATATTTTTACTATGATATGGTATGAAGAATTTTTTTCTGATTCTGTCTACTTGGTATTCTATATTCTTCTTGTATTTATATAGGTGTCTCTTTCTTTAATTTGGGAAAATTTTCCTCTACCATTCTGTTGAAAATCTGAGTAATGCCATTATCCTGTGGATCGTCTTCCTCTTCTATCTCTGTGATTCATAAGTTTGGTCTTTTCATAGTGTCCCACAGTTCCCAGTTATTCCATTCTTGTGTTTTAAAAAAATTTTCATGACCTTTACTTGATTGATCTAGTTCTTCCATATTGTCTTCTATTCTTTTGATATTAGATTTTCTACTTCATCGATTCTGTTATTGAGACTTTCTCCCATCCTTTCCAAGTGGTTTGTGGATTGTTGCATTTCTTTTTTCAGTTCAACTTGAATTTTCTTCAATGTATCTATATCGTTTGTAATTTCCTTCCACAGTTTATTGTTGTCCTCTTTTAATTTATCCCTATCTCCTTTTAGGTCCCTGACTTCTTTGTTTATATTCTCTTTAAATTCCTTCAATAGGGCTGGGAGTGGTGGTGCATGCCTTTAATCCCAGCACTCAAGAGGCAGAGGCAGGTGGATCTCTGTGAGTTCAAGGCCAGCCTGGTGTCCATAACAAGCTCCAGGCCAGCTTGGACTAAAGGGAGACCCTGTCTCAAAAAGACCAAAAAAAGAAAATCCAAAGGTCCTAAGGAAAATATAAGATTTGGGAAGTCATAATGCTTTGATAAGTGGAAAATATCCTGAAGTTTGCAAACTGGTTATCTCTTGGGAAACAGCAATTTAAGCAGACAGTTGTCAGTATATTTTGTAACATTCTTAATTCTCTTTGTAGATACCACCTCATTGGTTCCTCCTCTGCTGCATGCATTGTCTCGGGCGAGACTGTTGTTTGGGATACTGACCCACCCATTTGTGAGAGTAAGTTAAAATACTACTATTACTTTTACTCATGGATTCTGAGTTTTCCATAGAGTTATATTTTTTTCAGGATTGGAATTGAACCCAGGGCCTCATGCATGGTAGCCAAGTGTTTCACCACAGATCTATAGGGAATTAAAAAAAATCTTTACAAAATTCTTTTGTATAGCCTGTTCTTCAACTTAATGAAGATATCTGAAATATTCTCAAATATGTTATTCTTGCTCATTTTCCTGAAGTTCTCCTTTGTCCTGGGATGTTTGTTTTCTAAATCTGAATTTTTATGTGTATAAAAGGCTTCTTTTTCTCAGTAAGAAAATAAACATTCCAATTAGAAAATAAGTAAAGATTCTGTATTGGGTTCTTAGGGCTGCCATGACAGAAATATCTAAAACTTNCACACACACACATACACAGAAATTTCTTTTTTTGTCTTTTTGAGACAGGGTCTCCCTTTAGTCCCAGCTATCCTGGAGCTTGCTCTGTGGACCAGGATGGGTTTGAACTCACAGAGATCCGCCTGCCTCTGCCTCCCCGAGTGCTGGGATTAAAGGTGTGTGCCACCACACCCGGCTCTACATGGAGAAATTTTATTCAACTATGAATAGTGAAATTCTGACATTTACAGGGAAATGGATGCAACTGGAGATCATGGTGTCAAGTGAAATAAGTCAGGTTCAAAAAAGAAATATCACATTTTTAATTTTTATTTTAAAAATGTTTTGTTTATCATTTTATATGTATGGGTGTATTGCCCATGTGTATGCAGGTGCACACGTGCCATACAATGCCCACAGAGTTCAGAAAAGGGTGTCAGGGTCCCTTGGAAATGGAATTAAGGATGGTTTTTAGCCACCATGTGGGTGTTGGGAATTGTACCTGGTCCTTCACAAGAGCAGCCAGTGCTCTTAACTGCTGAGCCATCTCTCCAGCCCCCTAAATATCACATTTTCTTTCATAATAGACTCTGAATTTATACATTCACATAGGCTGCCAAGGTGGCTCAGAGGATAAGGGTATCTGAGCTCAATCCCTGGGACCTATGTGATGGAGAGAGAATTGACTCTATCGTCCACATGCTCACCGGGACATGCATGGCTGTGCATGCACACACACAGATAAATAAATGAATGTAGGAGTAAATTGATATATACAAATATATAAGAGAATAGAGAGGGGGCCATGAGAGGGGAGGAAGAAGCCCGGAAGGACGAGGTAGGGATGAACAAGAGAAAATAGTGGAACACGTGACAGGAAACCTGAGAGGGGACTACGTGGGAGACAGAGGGATGGGCAGACAAGCCAAGGCACTGGTGCTGGACAAGAAAGCACAATGATCTATGTGCATGGACATGTCACAAGAAACCCGTTTCTTTTTATGTAAATTAAAAATGTTAATAAAAACTACAGAGTAATATAAATAAGGTTTTCATGAGGTCGTTACAAGGCCCATAGAAACTTATTTCAAGAGGCAGGAGAGATAGGTGGCTCAGCACTTAGAATGTTTGTTGTTCTTCCAGAGGATCAAGTTGGGTTTTCAGCTTCCATGTCCAGAGGCTCATACTGTGTGTCACTCCAGATCTGGGACATCTGATGCCCTCTGCTGGCCTCTGCACACATATGGCAGGCAGACCCATTACACAGACACGTACAAAATTGTTTCAGAGTATTCTGTGAAAACACCACAAGCCTACATATGATGGGATGTAGGTAGCTGTCTAGGCCAGTCCTTCTCACCACATGCTCTTGGCCCCAGACTCCAGCCTGCTCCCTAGGAGCTGGGATTGTGCAGCACCTGGTACAGTCCTGGTGCTGAAGGAAAACTGTGGTGACTTAGTGGGAATTGCAGCTTGGGAAGCTTGCCGAAGTGCTTTACAGCTGGTGTGCTGCCGGTCTGGTAGTAGCCTGAGATTTCATTTACTTTAGAAAGAGAAACGAACCCCACCTTAATTTTCCTTGCATGGGTGTCTGTCTTTTAATCATCAAGCATCCAGGGCAGAGCAGCAGGGGAGCAGGAGATGCTGAGACGCGCACACGCCGTTCCTCAGGCTCGGCTTCTTGGTTTGTTACCATGCAGAGTGCTCAGGGTTTCAGTAAAGCCCTCCAGACATAACATCAGCCCTGCTGTACACTAATAGAAGTCAATTCCATCAGCAACAGCAGCTGGGCATTCCCACTTTTCCTAGAAATTAAGAGAAGCTCATCTGTTTTTAAGTGCAAGGCTTCCCGCTAATCTCTAATCCATGTTTTAGTAATAAATCAAAGGTGCACTAACAGCAGAGGCATGGGCGCCATCTTTAGACTTTGTGTACCTGGGTAGCTGAGGCCAGCCGACCTCACGATGCTGGCTGTTCCTGCTGGACCTCCTTCTCGTCTCAGTATAATTTACTACTGACAGAGAGAAAGCAGGGTAAAGCATTTAAATCCTCCTTAAATTGATGCAGCTTAGCAGGCTCAGCTTTGAAGCCCTCTGAGTCCCCAGGGCCTGGTTTTCCCATTCGAGATGGAATAATGCTCTGTTCACTCCCTCAAAGTAGGTAATTAATTCTTGGTAGTGCGCTAGAGAGAAGGTGAAGGCAGGTTGCTTTCGTTCTCAGTCGTTAAAAAGACTCGGGACTCTTCACTGGTGGGATCTTTGAGTAGTGCACAAGAGGTAAGGGTGGCAGTAATCACCATAATAAACCTGTTGTATCTTGAATCTAAGAGGCATCCATCTATAAACTCCTGGGGATGTTTTCAACATAGGGCTAATCTCATCATCATCCTCACTCCCAGTGGAAGAGGGAAGTGGATTCGGAAATTCAATTTAACCAACAATTGCTGAATGTCCAGTACATGGTTGTTTTTCTGGTAGGAATTTGGACAGAAGAATACAAGGAGTCTAGATTGTGGCCTCTGTTTTCTTCTTATTTATTTATTTATTTATTTATTTATTTATTTATTTATTTATTTTGTGTATGAATGCACTGTCTGCATGTAGGTTGGTGCACCTGGGTTGTGCAATGCCTCGGAGGTCAGAAGAGGATGTCGGATTCCCCTGGAACTGGAGTTAAAGACGGTTCTTAGCCACCATGTGGGTGCTGGGAATCGAACCTGGGTCTCCTCTGCAAGAGCAGTAGGCACTCTTAACCGCTGAGCCATCTCTCCAGCCCTAGCCTCTGTTTTCAAACTCAAGATCTAAACACGGATGCAGGCATGTGCCTAAGTCAAGGAGCTTGGAGGGTGTCTGAGCTAGATCTCTAGGCTAGCTTTCTTCAATATTGCCTTCTTCTCCCTCTCCCTGTTTTTTCCCCCACAACCGTCATTTACTGGGTGTTTATGTTATGTCAGACCTGTAGGTGCACAGCCATAGCATTCTGGACATGTTCTCCATTTTACTGACTTACTTAGAGGTTGTAGGAGACTTAGGTGCAACTACAGTCACAGATGAGTGTGTGCATGCGTAGGGCCTGGAGTTGCAGACACCTTTCCTTTTGATTATCACCCAAGATCCTTCCAATGAGGAGACAGGAGGTAGCTGGCTCTGGGGAGCCTCTCAGTACTTCTTGATAGGTCACTTGCTTTTTAAAATCTTTCCTCCGTCTTCTGCTTTTGTTTTTTTTAATGAATAATCATTATGGGCAGAGAGGTGTGTCCACCCTCAAGTTCATATCAAAGGCCTGACCCTAGTGCTTTATAAGTTCAGCTTTATTATCTGAAGACAGGCCATTTTTCACTTTCATGTGTGTGGTGTGTGCATGTGAGTGTATGTATTTTTACATGGGAGTAGGCACAATTGCATGTGTTTGTGCACACACACGGGTACATGTGTGGAGGCCCGAGGTTGATTTTGCAAATCGATCTTCCACCTTATTTATTGAGGCATGGTCTCTCAGTCAAACCCAGAGCTCTCTCATATGGGGATCCCCTCTCTCTGCCCTATGGGGCTGGAATCGCAGCAGGGCCACTGTACCCACCCAGCCTTGATGTGGATTCTCCACACACTGGTCTGTACACTTGCACAGCAAGCACTTTAACCAATGAGTCAATTCCCTGGCTCCTCAATGGCTGTTGTCTTAATATTTGATTATTCCGATGGATCTCGCCTTTCTCCTAAAACTAATTTTTGTTTTAACGCCCCCTTTCATATCAATTACTATTCACCCAGGCTCCTCAGAGATACCTCTGACCATTCCTTCTTTGTCCACTGTATATGGTTCATTTTTGTAGCTTTCCATGTAATAGCATCTTTGTCTAGACTCTGATTGTCTGTTTTTCTCCAGTAGCCTGCTCAGTGATCCACCTGACCTTGTTCTCTGCTGTCAGTCTCCCCTCTGGTCACCCCACCTCCCCAAACTCCCTTTCCTAACATGTCGCAGTAACAGGAGCTATGATTTGGTGAGCACTTTTGAGTGTACTCAGCCTGCTTTCTAGCCTTACAGACTGTGGAGGAGCACTACTTCTTGGCTTGCTCTTTCTTCCTGTGCTCAGCCTGCTTTCTAGCCTTACAGACTGTGGAGGAGCACTACTTCTTGGCTTGCTCTTTCTTCCTGTGCTCAGCCTGCTTTCTAGCCTTACAGACTGTGGAGGAGCACTACTTCTTGGCTTGCTCTTTCTTCCTGTGCTCAGCCTGCTTTCTAGCCTTACAGACTGTGGAGGAGCACTACTTCTTGGCTTGCTCTTTCTTCCTGTGCTCAGCCTGCTTTCTAGCCTTACAGACTGTGGAGGAGCACTACTTCTTGGCTTGCTCTTTCTTCCTGTGCTCAGCCTGCTTTCTAGCCTTACAGACTGTGGAGGAGCACTACTTCTTGGCTTGCTCTTTCTTCCTGTGCTCAGCCTGCTTTCTAGCCTTACAGACTGTGGAGGAGCACTACTTCTTGGCTTGCTCTTTCTTCCTGTGCTCAGCCTGCTTTCTAGCCTTACAGACTGTGGAGGAGCACTACTTCTTGGCTTGCTCTTTCTTCCTGTGCTCAGCCTGCTTTCTAGCCTTACAGACTGTGGAGGAGCACTACTTCTTGGCTTGCTCTTTCTTCCTGTGCTCAGCCTGCTTTCTAGCCTTACAGACTGTGGAGGAGCACTACTTCTTGGCTTGCTCTTTCTTCCTGTGCTCAGCCTGCTTTCTAGCCTTACAGACTGTGGAGGAGCACTACTTCTTGGCTTGCTCTTTCTTCCTGTGCTCAGCCTGCTTTCTAGCCTTACAGACTGTGGAGGAGCACTACTTCTTGGCTTGCTCTTTCTTCCTGTGCTCAGCCTGCTTTCTAGCCTTACAGACTGTGGAGGAGCACTACTTCTTGGCTTGCTCTTTCTTCCTGTGCTCAGCCTGCTTTCTAGCCTTACAGACTGTGGAGGAGCACTACTTCTTGGCTTGCTCTTTCTTCCTGTGCTCAGCCTGCTTTCTAGCCTTACAGACTGTGGAGGAGCACTACTTCTTGGCTTGCTCTTTCTTCCTGTGCTCAGCCTGCTTTCTAGCCTTACAGACTGTGGAGGAGCACTACTTCTTGGCTTGCTCTTTCTTCCTGTGCTCAGCCTGCTTTCTAGCCTTACAGACTGTGGAGGAGCACTACTTCTTGGCTTGCTCTTTCTTCCTGTGCTCAGCCTGCTTTCTAGCCTTACAGACTGTGGAGGAGCACTACTTCTTGGCTTGCTCTTTCTTCCTGTGCTCAGCCTGCTTTCTAGCCTTACAGACTGTGGAGGAGCACTACTTCTTGGCTTGCTCTTTCTTCCTGTGCTCAGCCTGCTTTCTAGCCTTACAGACTGTGGAGGAGCACTACTTCTTGGCTTGCTCTTTCTTCCTGTGCTCAGCCTGCTTTCTAGCCTTACAGACTGTGGAGGAGCACTACTTCTTGGCTTGCTCTTTCTTCCTGTGCTCAGCCTGCTTTCTAGCCTTACAGACTGTGGAGGAGCACTACTTCTTGGCTTGCTCTTTCTTCCTGTGCTCAGCCTGCTTTCTAGCCTTACAGACTGTGGAGGAGCACTACTTCTTGGCTTGCTCTTTCTTCCTGTGCTCAGCCTGCTTTCTAGCCTTACAGACTGTGGAGGAGCACTACTTCTTGGCTTGCTCTTTCTTCCTGTGCTCAGCCTGCTTTCTAGCCTTACAGACTGTGGAGGAGCACTACTTCTTGGCTTGCTCTTTCTTCCTGTGCTCAGCCTGCTTTCTAATACGACCCAGGCCCACCTGCCCAGGGCTGGCACTGCCTCCGGGAGCTGGGGGTACTCACATCACAGAACAATCAAGAAAATGCCTCACAGGCCCAATCCAGAGACGCAATCCCCCAATTGGGTTTCCTTCTTTCCTGGTGTGTCAGGTTGATAACTGAACTATCGAGCACAACTATGGACCGTTTTTATACATTGTATCTTGCTTTATCTTTCCTATAAACCTAGGGATGATGTTATGGATCAAATATTTGTGTCTCCTCTCCTCATTAATTTATTTAAGCTTTAATTCCCATTATGATATTATCTGGAGAGAGGGCATAGAGAAGTGATATAACTTAAATGAGGTCATAAGGATCAAACAGTACTAATGTCCATATAAAAATAGACACCACAGGCCCTGCCTTCTCTCTCCACCATTCATTTACTCACAATACTGGAGCCCCAGACCCTGCGACAGAGGGGCCAACAGGGTTGATGTCTTCTGAAGCTCCCGTCATCGGCTATGGATGGCTACTGTGTCCTCACATGGTCACCTTCTGTGTACCCCTAGTGTCAAGTGTATGACCTCATTTAATCTGGGAACAAAATTTCCCAGAAAGAAGCTGTGCCAACCAAGCCCGATTAACAGAATGTCAATGATAGTGGAGAGGTCAGAGTGTTGTAGGTTCAGAGCCTAATTAAAGACTATCTTGAGCTATCTTTAGCTCCTTCAAATGGTCATTTATTGTCTAGTTCTATATGAGAGCAAATAGCCAGTGACTATTGTGCAAAGCCTTTGGAGTGTATGAATAGATGCTCAGCCTCCACCAACCCCAAAGCTAAGAGTGCCATAAAATAGTGTCTGGGGCCTACACCAGGCTTCCCATTTTGCTAATGTCTCCATCTGTGTATTTATAAAATGCCATAAAATCTTTATGAAATTCTGGGCCTCAAAAGCCATCTCCATGAGCTCAACCAAAGAGTTATGAACTAGAACTGGGGATTGAAGTTGGGAGTACCTACTGCATGTATATTTGGATAATCATGCTAGTCTCTTGAACATATTTCAGAAACTTGTTAACTGCCCAAACATAAAGTGAGAGAAGGCACGCAGTTTACAGCTGTAATGCCTGTGAAGCAAAAAATGTTCCCCATCCTCAACTCGCCTTTCTGTTCTTTTTTTTTTTTATTAATTTTATTTATTTCTGTATGTGTCTGAATGTACTGTCTGCATGCAAGTCTGTGCACCCGTGTCGTGCAATGCCGCGGAGGTCAGAAGAGGCTGTCGGATTCCCCTGGAACTGGAGTTCTCCTGGAATTGGAGTTTCAGACGGTTCTCGGCCGTCATGTGGATGCTGGGGATCGAACCCAGGTCCTCTGTGAGAGCGGTTGGCGCTCTTAACCGCTAGGCCACCTCTCCAGCCCGCTTTTCTGTTCTTTTCCTTGATGCTATCATATCCAAGATCAAGAGTCATCCCTGGGGTCACCTGGCGTATTATGTACACAGCTCTTGGCCAAAGCCCTATAGGGTTTGCCCCAATTGTGCAAGATATATGGTGGTGTGGAAGAGCAAAGAGTGAACAGATATGGTGATAAATTCAGTCAAATTAAAAAGGATTCTTATCCAGAATCTATAATAAGATGTAACATTTATATAATCTCCATCACACCCTGTGAGTGGCATGAAATGTTAAAATCTAATTAACCTTTAATGTACTCATATGGAGATTATTATGTCAGTTTTCAGCGGATCAAAGAGAAGGAAGGAGGGCAAATGTCTGGCCCGGGGCTGGTGAGTGAGTGGTGTGGGTAAGATTTCTATGTTACTTTTTGCAATACTTTGCTGGGTTTGTCTTTTCTAGCCTTTTTCTGGCCACACAGAGGAGACTTGAACAAAGCTCTACAGATACAAAGTAGAATGTGGTGAAGTCTGACCATGTCAATAGATCTGAAGACTTAGAAATCTTCAAAGATGATAGACTGATTATAAGGATGACCAGTGGAGGTGAGGATGCCAAGAAGTGCCATCACTTATAGTAGTGGCAGCACCACGGACAGCGCTGGGCCAGCAGGAAACTAGTTCTGGAGCTGGTGTGTGTGTGTGTGTATCTGTGTGTGTGTGTGTGCTTGTGTGTGTGTGCGTGCGTGTGCATCTGTGTGTGTCTGTGTGTGTGCATGTGTGTGCATCTGTGTGTGTCTGTGTGCTTGTGTATGTGTGTGTGCATCTGTGTGTGTGTCTGTGTGCTTGTGTATGTGTGTGTGTGGTGTTTTCTTTGTCTAAATTTTTCAAATTAAACTTTTGTAGTTTCAGAGCACAGTTCTCATTCAAGTTTAGACCCCCTCTCCTGTCCACGCCCCTCCAACCCCCCTCCAGACCTCATGCATTCTGTCATACATGGTAAGATCTAATTTATGGTGAGATCTATCCAGTCAAGGATTTGCACCGAGATGCCCTTAAGTGAACATTCATGCACTGGAGTCCAGTCAGTCCATCTAGAGACTGTACGTGAGGTGTACTCTCTCATAGGCAGTGAGTGTAAAAAGGTGAGCTTACAGCTGGGCAATCACCCAGATGTCCTTATAGCTGGGCAATGCCCTTAGTTTTTGGAGGCAGAGGCAGGTGGATCTCTGTGAGTTCAAGGCCAGCCTGGTCTGCCTAGAGAGTTCCAGTCTAGCGGGGGCTACAGGGAGACCCTGTTTCAAAAAGATCAATCAATCAATCCATCAATCAATCCATCAATCAATCAAAAGCAAGCAAGCAAGGAAGAAAGAAAGAAAGGAGAAAGGTATGTTTACTCAAATCCCATTTCAGTCCCAACTTAAATTCTTTCTTCCTTCTCTGATTGATCCCTTCACTCCCTAGAAGCAAATAGCTTTAGGGTATGAAATATTTGACTAGAGCTCTAAAAATAAATACAACTCACAATCTATAAGTTATATAATGAAAACGACAAGTTAATGAAAATAATAATAACAACAAGAGGCATATAGTGAGGGCTTGCTACCTGACAGGAAATGAGTTGATTAGATCACAGATAGCTATTAGTCATTCATTTGATGATTCTGTGAACTACTTACTATTTGCAGTATGTAGATCTAGAAACTGATGCTCAAGGGGGGAGTGTGACTTTGTCATTACAAAGGTAATGTATGGGAAAGAGTAAGACATGAAAATAATAAGAAAGAAGAAAGCAGAGGGAACCGTACTCTGAAACAGAAGCTCACCACATGGGAGATGGGTTCAGAACTCAAGATAATGTCTGTCCTTAATCCTGAAGGATGGGCAGAACTCGAACCATTAGAAAGTAGGCATTTCAGCTGGAGATAATGTGTCATAGGTCTATATTGCTTTTGACCTTCTAGCCACTATTATTTGTTCTGTTAATACACTATACTGACTAACTTTAGAACTTTAGGGGGAATTCTTTTCTTCCATTGGATAAAGTTGACTAGGTGACCTAAAAAGAGAGGAAGTGGAAGTTGAACTGCATGGGAAACAGCAAATGAAAGATAGGAAACTGGGCTTCACTTATTCACTCTGCCTGTTTCTAAGGAAATTGTCCAGCAGTTCTGTGATTCTAAGATCTTCCTATACTGATCTCTGGTTCCTATCCTGGCTAGGCTTGACTCATCAATTTCTGTGAACTTTCACAACCTCTAGCACATCTTTTTTCTTTACAATAGTCTGAGTCAATTTTGTGGCTTGCAACCATGAATACTATGCATCAGGAGAAAGAGCATGGGAGGGCTATGCTGCACTGGGTAGGTCTGCCCTGCTGTCCACAGTGCAGACATGAAGGAAAGAAATGAGAGATACATGTGGAATGGTAACTAGGGAAAGATCAAATGCTAGCTTTGAGAGAGTGGACTTCATCTGGTAAAACACAAGCTAGGTGAAACTATTGTGTCTCTCAAGATTAATCTGGCAGCAGATATTGACTGCTATTCTCATTGTGACCAAAAACAACTTGAGGGAGAAAGGACTTATCTTGGCTTACAGCTGAGGTGATAGAGCCCATCGTGGTGGGAAGCCATGGTGACGGACAGCTCCACTGTGGCAGGAGCATGCAACTGGGACCTCTCACCTCTCCACATCTTGGAAGAACAGGAAGCCAGAAGAGAACAGAAGTGGAGATGGTCGATGAAATCTCCATGCCTGCCCCCAATACCCCCAATGACCCAATTTCTCCAGTGAGGCTCAACCCCTTGAAGGTTCTCACAACCTTCCCACTGCACCAGCTGGACCCCAAGTATTCAAACACATGAACCTGTAGGGTAAGGAGGCATTGCACATTTAAATCAGAACAAGGGGTGAGAGAGACCAGATAGGGAGCTGTGATAGTGGTCTAGGAAGGAGGACAAGGAGGCTCAGACCTGCTGTGTGGAAGTGGCAGTGACGAAGTGCTTGATGACAGGACTTCCTGTTCTTCTGGGTGGGTGCCAAGGGGAGAGAATGCTGATTTAGAGCAGAGCTGGTAGGGAGCACATCCCACGGTAGGGAGCACATCCCACGGCAGGGAGCACATCCCACGGCAGGGAGCACATCCCACGGTAGGGAGCACATCCCACGGGCAAAGAGAACTGATGAATTCTGCTGCATTGCATCGTAAGTGCTCCGGAGAAGGAGTTTTGGGATCATAAAGAATGATGCAGCAACTCATTCTGGAGAGAAAATCAGCTGGATTTGGACCAAATTAATATCTCGAGGTGTCGATGTTGAAACATCAACTACTCCCTTGACAGATAATTTTTGGTTGAGGCAGCAGACAAAAGAAGTTCCCATTTGGGAGATTTGGTATAATCTGTGGTTCCTTCTCCTGAAAAAAAAAATTACAAGCCCTATTTTTTTTTTTTTTAGTAGTTCATAAAAAGTTGCAAAAGGGAAAACATTATTGAGCAGTAAAAGGTGTGTTTATGTATATTCATAAGAAGTGGCTCGAGGACAACTCCCATAAATGCAATAGGCTTATACCTCAGCACCAAACAATTACAGGAGCCCTGGAGACTCCTACTTTACTGGAAAAATGTAATAGAGGCATCTTCTGCAACCCTTCTAGGCTAATCAACTGATACAGACTGAACCAGGATGGCTACCCCTTTAAGGATTGACAGTAAGTAAAATTGTAAAATGTATAGCAAAAAATGGTCTTTGGAGGCCAATTCTCTCTCTCTGTTCTCCTCCCTGGTTTGGAAGATACCTGCATCTCCCTGTGTCCCCTGTGCTTTTGACTGGCATTATTGGCTCTAAAGCCATTTCAATTGTCAACATCAACTATTCGCCAGCTTTGGTGGCGTCACCTTATTGACATTTTACTGTCCAACCACTATGGCAAGTGGGTTTCTCCTAGACCCTTGATGTCCAAAGATGTAAGAGAAAGCAAAATAGCATCCTATTCAACCGGCTGGGATGGCACTTTTTTCAGTTCTTGGAGCTCCATATGGAAGCGAGGGGCATCTGGGGGTAAGTGGGTGAAACATTATCATTTCCCATGCAATTACACAACAGAGGCAACTTCTCATTTCTCCCACAAGCAAGGTCAGCTTTTTCTTTCACAGTAAATATGAAGTGGGAGCTATTTTCTCCAGGTTTGAGAGAACCACAGCCATCAGGAACTAGGGCTGCTGTGGTGGCCTTGGACCACATTTGTGTCAACAAAATAAGAAAAATACAGTATCAGCTAGGTCTGCTGTAACAGTAGTAGGGTCGTGCCGTGAGCAAGGACTAGCATGGGCTAAGTCCAAAGGAATCCGGGATACTAATATTATAATACAATCTAATTTAATTAATTCCCACACAGCTTAATTCTATAATCCTAATTCTGTCCTGTCCTGGCCTGGCCTGTCTCCACAAGGCTATTCACCCACAAGGCATTCTCTTAGCCTCTTGGAAGTGAAGGAGGGGGTCCACACTAGGGAGTTCCAAGAAGCTGGTTGATTGGCTGAAGTGTATCTCTCTTGGACTGGAGGCTGTGGCAGCTCAGGCAGGTGGTCCAGGCAGCAGCAGTGTCCAGCAGGGTCAACATGCACTTCAGGCAAACTGGTGTCATGGGGGGCAGGGGAGGGGAGGGCAGTGCGCATGGGCTCACATCATGTCCAGGTATTCTTGGGTCTTCTCAGTTGAGAGGTTCAAAGTGGCATCTCACAGTAGGTCCCCCAAGGGGGAGTGAGAGCAAAGTCATTCTACACTTCCTTGTCTTAAATAGGCCACAGCTGGGTGGGTGGGGTGCATTGGGTCTCAGGTGCTAATCTCAGGCTTGTGCCTAGGGTGCCCCTGCATAGCAGGCGGTTATCTTTCCTGTCTGGAGTCATGCATCAGTTAAGGTGGCGGACCCAGGACTGGTTATCAGGTCCTTGTGTCCATGCTGCCTCTGGCCACCTAATCAATTGAGTATGGTCAGTCTTTTGGGCTCTACTGAGCCCCTCTGTGGACAGCCTCGTGCTGAGTGCTTATCTCTAAAGTAGCCCTGAGCTGGAGTAGGCCTCTTGCTGAGCTAAGTTTAACATTTGCTAATTTCTTTAAGGTTACAACACTTCACACATTATCTACTGTTAGTTTAATCCTAGCTACTTCTAATTCACACAACTTCTATATGCTAACTATGCTCCTAACAGGTCGTTAACACTTCCCAGTAGAAAGAAGCAAGGAAGGCTCACAAGACCCTCACATGGAGTGCTACCCGCCACTCCCTTCTGTCTTCCAACTATATGTGATCTTGGGGGTGGAGGTGGGGTGCTCCAGTACATATTAAGAGGTGAAAGGTTGAATGGGGGTTGGGACTCCTCAGTGATCAGTTGCCCCTGAGTTGCCCCAATGAATTCTTTGGTTCATCAAGTTAGACTTGGGCGGAATCTTTTCTTTGGTCTGTTGGTGCTTTCTCTCTCTGGTTTGAATAGATGTTTCCTCAGGAAAAGTCATACTGAGACATGTAAGGCCTTGGACTTCAAATATTTTGCCTTGTAATCATTTGACTTATTCTTAGTCTCTACAGAAACATTCTGATAAAACAAGTATTTCTTAATTTTTTAATTGAGCTTTTGTGCATTTCATACTGAAAGGCCCCCCCCAACTCACAATAGGCCAGATCAAACCAGATTAACGAAGTATGAAGTATAAAAGGAGGTTTATTAGGAAGCACTCCCTGGTGGGTCCAAGGTCTCAGAGACGGAGGCTGGGGGGTAGCACACTTGGGCAGGGGATGAGGGCTTTTTTTTTTTTAAATTTTTTTATTTATTTATTTTCATGTGTATGAATGTATTCTCTGCATGCAGGTCTGCGCACCCGTGTCGTGCGATGCTGCGGAGGTCAGAAGAGGGTCTCGGATTCCCCTGGAACTGGAGTTCTCCTGGAACTGGAGTCACAGACGGTTCTCAGCTGCCATGTGGGTGCTGGGGATCGAACCCGGGTCCTCTGCAAGAGCGTTCGGCGCTCTTAACTGCTAGGCCATCCCTCCAGCCCCGGGATGAGGGCTTTTATAAGTTCTGGGGAGAGGAAGATGAGGTAACATCTTGGTGGTGAGACAAAGCACGTGCTTGTAAGGGCAAAACTGGTGCAGTGGGAGGGGACAAAGTGGGTCTTTAGTGTTCGTCATGAAGCTGGAATATAACCATATATGGTCTTAGGCTGTGCTCTCATCAGGAAGGGAAGTTGCATCAGCTGCCTGAGATGAGGTAGGCTTTTGACTGGAAGAGAAGGATGGTAGGCGCCATCTTTAGATCTCCAAGCCCAGGCCCTGCCCAACACAAACAACCTTTCCCGATCAAATTTAGACCCATTCCCCCAGCCATGCACCTCCACCAGTGCTCATGCATTCTGCCACGCATGTGAAAGAAATCTTCAATTCCCACTGAAGGCAGAATCTACCAGGAAGGAAATGTCTCAAATACTAAACTTTCTTGTTTGGTTGTTAAGCATATTGCTCTCTAATTCTGAGACAAATTTATATACATGTAGTAGTTTACAGCAACATAAGCTTATTATCTGATAGTTACAGAGGTTGGAACTGGGCTAACAGCAAGGACTGTGTTCCTTTCTACAGGTCTTCTATAGCTCCCAGAGGCTACTTTTTTTGCTTGGTTGGAGAGCCCTTCCATCTTCCAAGACTGCAATGACCGGTAGAGTTTCATGCAGCATCACTTTGATAATTTCTGTTTTCTGCTTCAACTTTTAAGGATAGTTGTGATTACACTGAGCCCCCCAGATGGTCTGTGGAGGCTTGAATGAGGTGTCCCTATAGGCTCCAAGTATTTGAACATGTGGTCAGTTGGTGGTCCTGTTTTGGGAAGGTCATGGAATCCCTACTACTCCATGCTGGAGGAAGCACATCGACAGGAGTGGGTTTTGAGAGTTCGTAGCCATAGTCTCTGCTTCCTAGGTCTGTGTGAAGAAGATGTGAGTGCTCAGCTTTCTGCTCCAGCTGCCTCCCCACTGTGATGGACTCTCATCACTCTAGAACTGTAAGCCCAATAAACTCTTCCTTCTACAAGTTGCTCTGGTCATAGCAACTTTCACAACAACAGAAAAATAACTAACACAGACTTTGGTACAAGTAATGGGCTGCTGTAAAGAATCTGACTGTGTGGGTTTGGGGAGAAGTGTGAAAGACTTGGAAGTTTGGATTAGAAAAGTGGTTGGATACTATAAGCAGAGCTTATTGGGGTGTTGTAGTAGAGGAGCAGCTCAAGAAGGTCCAGAGGGAAATGGAACAAGTATTTAAACAGCAACTGGGATATTTTGTACTAATTTTTTGGCAGAGGAAACTTCAAGACTGCCTAATGTACTGGAAGCTTGGTTATTAATGCTGAATAGTAGGAAGATCTACAATGAAAAGAAACAAGTGGAGCAGAAAGAAACACAAAATGCACAATTTGGAGTGAAAAAGAGCCCTAAGAAGCTCAATAATGTTGGAGCCAAGGCACTGATGAAGGAGAGGCTCTCTTTGATAAGGAGATTAGAGCCATTATGGAGAGGCCTCCAGATTTGCACTTGAACAATGGAAAAAGTACCTTCAGGCCAAGAACCCACCCAGCTGAGCTTTAACCTTCCAAAAGGAAAAGATCTAGGGAATTTCTGCTCCTAGAAAAAGGACAACACATCAAATCAGCTGCAAATGTGATCCAAGGGAGCCAAGGTCCATCCAAACTGCAGCCCATCTTGGCAGTGTTGTTCTCGTGGTGCTGGATGTAGAGGCACAGAGCATGCAAGAGTGAGGGGGTCATCAGTTCTTCCTCCATGATTTTGTAGAGCTGCTGAGGCCAGGCAGCTATGGTAGGGGAGTCCCTGGGAGACAAAGGGCCTGGGAGGCTAAGTGTCCCTGAGTGGACTGAGCATGAAGCTGGGCAGGTGAAGCCTGCTTGGCAATGGAGACCCCAAGATTTTGGAGATGTCAGATCCATGCGACATCTACTAAGGAGAGCTGTATACAGTGACAGGCACCAGCCCAAGAGAGAGATGTTTGTTGTAGGCAGCAAACCTGGAGGGGCTGAGCCATCTAAGCCCTTGGGAACTAAAGTCCCAGATGTTGGACATGGGGCTACAGGATTTGGTGTTTACCCTGCTGGTTTTCAGTCTTGCTTTGGTCTGGTATTTCTTCAACATTCCTCCCCTTTGGAATGGGAATCTATGTTCTGTGCCATTGTATGTTGGGAGCATGTAATTTGGCTCTTTGATTTTGCAGAGTCTTACAGTTAAAAGAAAGCACCTCACCTCTGAGAAGAGACTTTAAATATTGTACTTTTAAATATTGTGGAGACTACTAAAAACCACTGGGACTTTTTTTTTCCTTGATCTCCACTCTCTCTACCACACACCCCAATCTGCCGGTACCTCAGCACACACAGTGAGCACCAGGAGCCAGCTCCCAGGGAGGGGAAGAACAATTTGGCAGGGGAGCAGCTCTCCATTCCCCACAGGCGTAGCTGGCCTTTCGCCCACCTTTCTTCTCTGTGCAGTGGACAGAATGGCTCTTGACTGCCCTTGGACGCAAGGTCTTTGTACTGTCCTGAGAAGCCCGCAGAGGAGCCTCCCTGCCTACCCCTTACTCTCTGGCTTGTACCCAGGGGAGGAGGAAGAGGGTCCCATCTTCGTCAATCCACCCCACCGCAAAGCACTGACTCTGATTACTTTATTGAGTGGTTAGAGAGAAAGAGAGCAGCTTATTAGAGGGAAGAGGGAACCTTGAGGCTACTCTGGACTAAATGCATTTTGCATAATGATATGGTCATGGGACTATGGGGGACAGGGAATGAAATGCATTGATTTGAATGAGGTATCCCCAGTAGGCTCCGAGTATTTGAATACTTGGTCAGTGGGTGGTGCTGTTTTGGGAAGTAATCCTTAGGAGTTATGGCCTGGCTGGAGGAAGCACACCAGTGGAGGTGGGCTTTGAGAGTTCCTAGCCAGAGTGCAATGGGACAAGTGTCTGTCTCTCTGTTTCCTGTGCCTTCTTGAGGGTGTGAGCACTTTTTCTGCTCTACCTATCTCCTGCCTTGGTTGACACTTATCTATCTGGAATTGTAAACCCAGTAAACTTGTCTTTGTAAGTTGTCGTGGTCGTGGTCTTTTATCACAGCCACAGGAAAGGAACCAATACACCTTCTGCTTAGCAACCTTAATTTCCCCACAACTTTAGTTGTTTCCATAAACAACGTATTCATTCATGAGTTCTAGGAATCAGGACTTGGACATCTTTGAGGAGCTCACGCCCTGCTTGCTGTAGGGGAGTATTGAAAACTCTGCTCATTTCTCCTTGGTTTTCTTAACATGTATTCAACATGTATTAGTTCATAGTCTTCAAGGTGGCACATGGTTTTCTTTTTTAATGACCTCAGGCTATACAGCTCACAACTCAGGGCACAAGGAAGGACTTTACAGCTTTTTGGAATTTTACACACAAACTGAGGGGCTGAGACACAGATGTACAGAAAATGGAAGAGAGCAGAGTTGATGGATGTCAGGGATGGGTCAGCCAGTGGGAGTTGAGAAGAGGGAGCACATCTCTGAATCCCATTGGTAGATGCGTCCTGTCCAGTGGGCATCTCAGTAGGGCTCCGTGGGAGCATGTCTTTCCATTACTTTTCATTACCGCAGGGATCCTCCGGCCCTGGAGGTGAGGAGATAAATGCCGAACATTGTTGCCAGCCGGCCCAGGACAGCTGTGACTTACACTGCTCCTTTTGTATTACCTAAGGCTGGATAGATTTCTTTCTAAAGCAACCAATTCCTCCAGACAGGTAAAATTATTCTGCAGAAATCTGAGAGCAAGGGTTCATCTCTCTGGCACAGCAGCCATGGTAAACAGGGGAGAGAATCACTTCATAAATTGGAAGGATCCAGGGAGGATTTACTCGAATCTGTTGTCTGTTCTGTGGAGAGCACTAGGAAGAAGTAAACAGCAGCTATAAATGATTTCTACTCCAACCTTGGGTCTTTTCAGCTGCCTTCACTGATGAGAATCTTCTAAGACCTGATTCACTCAGAAGGAGAGGGCTCTGAAGGGGACAGGGAACATAAGTGCCCTTCTGGGCAGTGCATGGAGACACCTTCAAGTGGAAACTTTGGGACTTTTGTTTAAGCCTTCATTATGTGTGGAGCAGTCTACCTGTTCATACCAGAAGTGGGCTGCAGTGACTATGGGAGGGGCACTATCACCCCATGTGACCATCAGCCTTATAAAGAACAAGTAGCTGAGAACAACAGCCCTGTGACTAATACCTGTCATGGAGACCAGGAGCATGGATATAAGACTACTGGGAACACAGACTACTAGGAAACAGAGACTACTGGAAACACAGACTCAGTAGCAGGTCAGGTTACGGCCCCTGGTTTCCTTGAATCCACTGTAACATCTTCTTTGAGACTATGCTGAGGGTGCTTGAAGCCTGAATTAATTTCCTTCCTTATTCAGAGTGGTGGCTAACTGTACTTGGGATGCATTCTCTAAACCGTGATTGTCTTATTTGCTTATCCATTTATCCATCATTGATAGAGTCTTTGAGTAGGTGCTACGGATAGGAAAATAAAAATGGTCTTTGCTTACTAGGAGCTAATGGTGTTGTAGAAGATGATAACAAGTGAATGGAGGTAAAAGACTATAGGCAAATCTAATCTGAGATTAGGTATGCATGGGCTAGCATTCCAGCCAGCGCCTCCCAGAGGCACAAGTGAGAGTCATGGGACCTCCCTGGCTATGCTCACAAATTGGGATGCGATGATGCAAAGGTCTGGGATTGGACCCTGGGAGGTGAGGTCACACCGCCTATAGAATCCACTCATTTTGGATAAAGCACCATTCTGTACTGGGATTCATATTGCTATGTGTCTGTGTGTTGTGCTTCTCACACACGTGCTTCCTGCCCACCAAGGAAATAAATGGGCTGAACCACAAAAGATGTGAGATATTCACAGGGGTCTAGAGGGCATAGAAGGTAGAGAGTGTGAAGAGGGCATGGACAGTGGGAGTGTGAAGAGGGCATGGACAATGGGAGTGTGAAGAGGGCATGGACAGTGGGAGTGTGAAGAGGGCATGGACAGTAGGAGTGTGAAGAGGGCATGCACAGTGGGAGTGTGA
Source organism: Rhizomys pruinosus (assembly GCA_009823505.1). Taxonomy (NCBI): domain Eukaryota; kingdom Metazoa; phylum Chordata; class Mammalia; order Rodentia; family Spalacidae; genus Rhizomys; species Rhizomys pruinosus. The sequence goes on from VZQC01007611.1 coordinate 719,782, forward strand.
AGAGGGAATGGACAGTGGGAGTGTGAAGAAGGTGTGGACAGTGGGAATGTGAAGAGGGTGTGGACAGTGGGAGTGTGAAGAGGGTATGGACAGTGGGAGTGTGAAGAGGGCATGGACAGTGGGAGTGTTAAGAGGGCATGGACAGTGGGAGTGTGAAGAGGACATGGACAGTGGGAGTGTGAAGAGGACATGGACAGTGGGAGTGTGAAGAGGACATGGACAGTGGGAGTGTTAAGAGGGCATGGACAGTGGGAGTGTGAAGAGGACATGGACAGTGGGAGTGTGAAGAGGACATGGACAGTGGGAGTGTGAAGAGGACATGGACAGTGGGAGTGTGAAGAGGACATGGACAGGGGGAGTGTGAAGAGGGAATGGACAGTGGGAGTGTGAAGAGGACATGGACAGTGGGAGTGTGAAGAGGACATGGACGGGGGAGTGTGAAGAGGGCATGGACAGTGGGAGTGTGAAGAGGGCATGGACAGTGGGAGTGTGAAGAGGGCATGGACAGTGGTCAATGTGAAGAGGACTTGGACAGTGGTCAATGTGAAGAGGACATGGACAGGGGGAGTGTGAAGAGGCTCTTGCAAGTAAGTTGCACTTTTCCTCTGTTTTACGCCTTGTTCCGTTGTATGAGCTAATTTTCTTGTGCTGTGACAAAAACCTTTGACACAAGCAACTTAAGGAAGGAACTGGCTCACAGTTGGTGGTGGGAACATGGGGTGACTGGTTCCATGTGTCCATAATCAAAAGAGACACTGACATTCCTAAGGGTATGTCTCTGAGGTGCTTCCAAATCCACTGAAGTTACAATAAAGATTAGCATCTCAATCATGTAGAAATAGGCAGCGAATTTTGGAAGTTTTATGTGGAAAGGCATGCAGCCTTTTTTTCTAGACACTGCAACTGTGGCTTTCAGAAGGTGCAGGTAATTTAGTAGAACTGTAGAACTGGGGCGAGCGCTCTTAAGAAAACTGTGGCTGAGGTGAGTCTGAAGAGAATCAACCAAAGCATTGCTACACTGCCATCCCATGAGGTTCATCAGCAAAGAGCTCTGAGTTGAGGTAAAAGCTTCTATCTTGTGCATAGAACATCCTGAGCCAGAGCAACCACTGTGAACTTGAACAACAGTGCCAGAGCTTTGCATCCACATCCAGCATATAAATTTATGGGTATAAAATTGTGTGCTTCCTAGTTCATACATTAAAAAAAATGGTGGATGACAACTATGTATTCAGTTGATAACCAAAGAAATGAATGAATGAGAGAATCAAGATTTGCCATCATATGTCCTGAGCCAACTTTTAAACAAAGTGTGTATGAACAGGTGGTGGTGGTGCACGCCTTTAATCCCAGCACTTGGGAGGCAGAGGCAGGTGGTTCTCTATGAGTGCAAGGCCAGCCTAGTTTACACAGCAAGTTCCAGGCCAGCTGGGGTTACAGGGAGATGCTGTCTCAAAAAGATACCAAAAGTGTGTGTGTGTGTGTGTGTGTGTGTGTGTGTGTGCACATATAGAGACCAACCGTCCACGTCAGGTGTCTACCTTTATCCCTTTCTCTTTATCGGTTTTTATATAGGGTCTCTCACTGACTCTGAGGCTCACTGTTTCAACAAGACTACCTTGCCAAGAAAGCCCAAGGACTGTCCCTTCTCCAGATTTATCCAGTGCTGAAGTGTGAGGTGCTTTTTAAGTGGGTGCTGGGGATTCAAACTCAATTCCTCATGTTTGCATGGCAAACACTTTACTGACAGCCATCTCCTACCTTTCTTTGAGACCGTATTTTGCTTAGTAGTTGAGGCTGATCTGGAACTTTCTACGTACCTCAGTCTGGCCTTGAATTTATGGGTGATACTTCTGCTTCAGCCTCCTGAGCGATAGGATTACAGGCATGAGATGTATGCATAACTAAATTGTTGAATCCTCTTTAGTTATTTGGAGATTACAACTAATACCGAATGGTTCAGGAAAGACAGACCCAAGAACATAGATAGTTGTTTTGTATAAAGCTGTACTATGGGATCCCACCACCAATAGACCAGCATGGCTCCTGGGAGAATGCAATATGCGTAGTCCAACTTAAAGTGTGGAATATGTAGAAAATACATATAGAATGCTGAATATTTAACACGGTGAGAAAGGTAAACTATTAGTACTTTTAAGATTAGAGGCATTTTGAAATTATTTTGGATAGTTGAATTAATAAAATATATTACTGAATTTAATTTCACTTTTGATTTTTGAGCTAGCCTCTCATGTAGTTCAGGTTGGCCTCGAGCTCATGGTGTATCCAAGAATGACTTTGAACTTCTGACCCTCCTGCGTTTGCCTCCTACGTGCTGGAATTACAGGTGTGCATCATCATGCTCAGTTTATGAGGCACTGGAGATCAAACCTAGGGCCTTCTGCAGGGTAGGTATGGTGGCTACTGTTAATTGTCATCCTGACAGAATCTAGAGTCTTAGAGTCACCCCAATGCCTGTGGGGGGGGACGATCGTGATGGTGTTAACTGAGGTGGGTGACCCGCCCATTGTGGGGGGGTGATCGTGATGGTGTTAACTGAGGTGGGTGACCCGCCCATTGTGGGGGGGATGATCGTGATGGTGTTAACTGAGGTGGGTGACCCGCCCATTGTGGTGGGGTGATCGTGATGGTGTTAACTGAGGTGGTGACCTGGCCATTGTGGGGGATGATCATGATGGTGTTAACTGAGGTGGGTGACCCAGCCATCGTGGGGGATGATTGCGATGGTGTTAACTGAGGTGGGTGACCTGCCCATTGTGGGGGGGTGATCGCGATGGTGTTAACTGAGGTGGGTGACCCGGCCATCGTGGGGGATGATCATGATGGTGTTAGCTGAGGTGGGTGACCTGCCCATTGTGGGGGGGTGATCGTGATGGTGTTAACTGAGGTGGGTGACTCGCCCATCGTGGGGGATGATCGCAATGGTGTTAACTGAGGTGGGTGACCTGCCCATTGTGGGGGGGTGATCGTGATGGTGTTAACTGAGGTGGGTGACCTGCCCATCGTGGGGGATGATTGTGATGGTGTTGAGGTGGGTGACCTGGCCATTGTGGGGGATGATTGTGATGGTGTTGAGGTGGGTGACCTGGCCATTGTGGGTTGCACCATTCCCTGGCTGGGATCCTGGACTGCGTTCATGGAGAGAGCTGAGTAGCGTGTGCATTTGCTGTTCTCCCCCTGACTGGATGTGACTGACCAGCTGCCGTAAGCTTCTGCTCTCTTGACTTCCCTGCCATGATGGACGACACCCTTGAACTTCGAACCCAAACAGACCTTTTTTCCCCTAAGTTGCTTTTGTCAGCATTTTATCAGAGCAATGGGAAAGAAACCAAGATTTTATGTAAGCACTGTACTGAGTGCTTGCTACCTCCCCAGCCCCCACCTTTTTTTCCCCATTTTTTAATTTTTTTTCACATAAATTTATTTTTTTTTTATTTTTTTTTCTTTTATTTATTATTTATATGTATCAGTGTACTGTTTTGCGTGTAGGTCTGTGCACCCAGGTCGTGCAATGCCGCGGAGGTCAGAAGAGGGTCTCGGAATCCCCTGGAACTGGAGTTCTCCTGGAATTGGAGTTACAGACGGTTCTCAGCCGCCATGTGGGTGCTGGGGATCGAACCCGGGTCCTCTGCAAGAGCGGTCGGCGCTCTTAACCGCTAGGCCATCTCTCCAGCCCAAATTTATTTTTTTTTTAACAAATCTAGGCCTGTGTTCCCGCCCATTCCCCTACCCCACCAGAGCTCATGCATTCTGCCAAACATGCTTTTCATCTCTTTCTCAGTCTTTCTCAAAATTCTCCATGAGGAAGTTGACTGTTTTGAGCAGAAGTTCACTGTTTCAGTCAGTTCTTTGATGCAGTCCTTTCTGTTGTTGTTGTTGTTTCCATTATGCATTACGCCCAACTGCTTTGGACAAAAGCTCAGGGCAGCCCCCACCTTTTAACCTTTTAATGGGGCATTCAGAAGTGCATATGTGGCTTACCTATGTGACACCTGCTTCTGTTGGATGGCATCAGCACAGGCTGAATCTTCCTTTAGGAATGATTTATATATTACTTTTGTATTGTGGATTTCTTCCTGCCGTTCTTACATTTGATACCAGATTCTATTACTAGAGCATGTGTTTTCATCTTGTGGTTAGAAAATAGGATTCCCATGAAACCTCATTGCTGTTTCACAACCACATTGCCCAACTGTGTTGCAGGAAGCCGTGTGACACAAGAAGGCAGAAGCCATTTGCTCATCCGGTTCTTGTAGCACAACCATACAATAAAGGTCTCTGTGGTTTGGCATCCTGCCTGACCCCCTTGAAAGCTCTTTCTGCCCTGGCACAGACACTTATTACCAATCAGTGTAAGCCTCAGTCAGCCTGGAATACTCAAGTTTGGTTTGAGATAATGGTTTGAAAAGAGCCTGTAACCAAGTTAGTTGCTTTTGTGGTTACTATATCATTAGTGAAAGCTTGTGGAACAGATGAATGGCTAAATGAATGAGTTAACCTATGATCTGGGGTTAGCAGTGTTTGCAGAACTGGATGACAAGATTTTTATTAAATGTTTTTTTAGGCTTGAGAGATGGCTCAGTGGTTAAGAGCATGTGCTGTTCTTGCAGAAGGCCAGAGTTTGGCTCCCAGGACCAATGTGCAGTGGTTTACAGCTACCTGTAATTCCAACTCTAGGGATGTGAGGACATCTTCTTCTGCCTTTGTGAATACCCCCACTCAAGTGCACATACCCACACACAAACATGCACATACACATAATTTAAAACAAAACAAAATAAAATAAAAATCCTGCTTGCCAAATCTACATGTAAATGATGAAGAACAGAGTGTGTGTTTCATTTATATTAGCATAAAGACCTCAATGAAAATAACAAACAAGAGGCTGTTTGTACATCTATTAGGACTTCCAGAGGCTGCCACATCGGCCATAAAATACTATGTGTAAATAATGTAATACCAGTCATGATTCGACATGCCTCAGGCATTGCAGCCTTTGAGGGGAGATTTCCCATAAGCTCTAAATGTAGCCCTAAGGGTATGAAGCTACCCTTGACCAAGTGGAAAGCAATAGAAGACCTGGGTCTGGGCTACAGTTCCATTGTCAGGTCAGCTGTGAGCATGACAGTGTTTCTAAGTTATGAAAAGACAGGCAATATAACTGGAATAAAAGTGGAAATAAATCAGGAAACCTCTTTTTTGTTTCTTTTTTTTTTAAAAGCTTTATTTTATTTTAATTATGTGTATGTGTCCATGTCTCTCTGTGTATATATGTGCCTGTGTGAGTTCAGGTTGTTGTCTAGAAGAGGGTGATGGATTTCCTGGGGCTAGAGTTGCTGGTGGTTATGAGCTGTCCAACCAAACTAGGGTCCTCTGCAAGAGGAATCTACACTCTTAAGTGCTGAGTTATTTCTTTAGTCCCGTAAGAATGCTTCTTTTTTTCATTTTAAGAGTTATTTATTATTATTTTTTGTGTATGAGTGTTTTGCCTGCATGCATGTAAATGTACCCAAGTCATGCAATGCCCAAAGCAGCCAGAAGAGTCACAGATGGTTGTGAGCCACAGTACAAGTGCTAGGAATTGAACCTGGGTCCTCTGGAAGATCAAGGAATGCTCTTAACCACCTAGTCATCTCTTCAGTCTACACCCCCCACCCCCACTTTTAATTTAGAAATTACTAGATTTATGCTATCCTTGCAGTTCCCCAACTGTGGGATTTGGATAACACCTGAAAAATGTCACATAATCCATGTCTTCTTTTTTAAAAGTTTTCTTTCTGTGGTGTAGTTTTCCAGATGGTTGTGTATATACTGCAGCAATATAGACAAGTGCAGACTTCTGCTGCAGGCCGGCCTTGAGCCCGTGGGCACTGGCTCTAAGATGTTTGCATTTGTTTCTTTGCAGATGAGCTTTGAGACACTCTTATTGTAGTTTGTGAGCAGTGAGGTTTTAGAAAAACAAGTTGTGAATTTTGATTGTTATAGAGTCCTTATCAATGTTAAAGAAGTTCCCTTAAAACAAAGGAAAACAAATTGAGCTGAGGAAAAAAAAAAGTCGCTACTAAGAAATAAAGAGTATTCTATTGCAGTCTGGATGATGCAGGGAAGGAAAATGATAGAAATTTCTTTAAAGTTTATTGTGTATAAACTATATATGGCTAGAAGCATTAGAAATGCATCATTTTAAAACAATTCAAGAAGAGCTGATTTTGTACCATTTCTTACCATCTCAGACTGGGAACTTGTAGTGAGATAGCAGAGCTTAATACCTGAGTTTATTTGTGGAAAAGCAGCAAGCAGAGAGCTTTCTGCCTTTTACTTTTTTTAATATTCTGGGCTAATTGTCCAGACCACCTCACCCGTCTGGGTTAATGAGGTGGCTAACAGGCCACAGTTAGGAAACAACTGCCCTGTCAAATTATGACAAACAAGCAAAAACCAAAAGCACAACAAAGCAGGGGAGGGAGGTCAGAAGTTCCACAGGCTTTTATTGTCTCTCGGAGACTACAGCAGCATTACCCTTCTGGTGTTTCCCGGTGATGGATTGCAAAAGGAATCAGAAAAGGCACAACATGAATCTGCTCTGGGGACGATGATTGTAATCAAAATAGGAAGTGGTACAAATGTAAGCCATTCTCCTTGCCGTTTAAAGATTATAAATCTGTTATTCATCTGTTATGATCCAGGGGCCTACTTGTGATTTTTATGGCTTTTTACAGGCTTGGAATTTAAAAAAACTGTAATGTTGAAGGGGCTACAGCTGTTCTCTTTCTGATTTTCATGTTAAAATCCCTGCTTGGAGCATTGCACCCTGCTCTCTGCCTCTGCCCATCTGCAGCCCCAGCCTGCTGCCAAAGCCTCTTACAGGGAGCTCAGCCCATCTTGTGATTCAGCCCATTCCCCTAGGGCTATTAAAACCCGCACCTGGAGCCGGGGCAGTCGCTCAGTTGGTGGAGTGCTCCGGTGGGTGCACGAAGCCCGGGATTCAGTCCCCAGCACCTCATCAACTTGGTATCATGGCTCCTACCTGAAATGGAAGCAGGAGTTTCAGAAGTTCAAGGTCATTCTTAGCTATAGACTGTGTTCAAGGCCAGCCAGGGCTATGTGAGACCCTATCTCAAGAAAACAAAACACACGTTCCCCCTACTTCTCTTAGGAGCATTGGAAAAGAGTGGAAGAGATTGCTAAGGATTTTGTTCTTTTTAGAGTCAAAGTGCTCTCGTGATCACTATGCAACTTGAAACTGAGCTGGGTGTAGCCAGTCCGGCCCTTTCTAGGAGTGTGACCTTTCTCCCCTGAGCTCTTGTTCCTCAGTAGTTAAATAATGGCCTTACCTTCTGCATGGGCAGTGTCGAACATCAAAGGAGCTAATGCCTGTGAGGTGCTTTGGAAACTGGACTAGCTTTTCAAATGGAAGCTGTCAATATTGACGTCTGGCAGTGAGATGAAAGAGCCAGTGTGACATGGCAGTAATAGTGCTTGTGGCTGAGTTGATTTTTCTTTTTTCGTGTGTATGTGCATGTGGGCATTCTTACTGTGGCCCTTATGCTACATACATTTTGGGCAGGTAATTCTTGTGTTCAGATGTTCTGTGTGCCACATTCTGCTCCTTGCATGTCATTCCTCCACCCAAATCTGTGCCTTTGTGTCACCTGTATGCTCTTCCTACTGGCCAAGAACTTTGCATTTCCAGTGCTGCTGGTAACCAAGAACCTAGCACTCCCCAATCACCTTGTGTTTGGGTTGGATGCTATTATATGTTTACATTTGGGGAGAACATTTTATTTTTCGGCTATTTCAGTTTTCCATTTTTCTAATTTCAGACTTAATTTCTGACATTTCTAAAGTCTCCAATGGAAAAAAAAGTAGTATCAAGCCTGCCTTTTACCAGGTGGTCTCATGATTTTAAAGAATCTCCACACATTAAAATTCCATTTTTATGTAATACCATTTTAATAGAAATGCTCATTTTATGGAAGGAAAGTGACTGATAAAAATGTGAATGATTCTTAGGAGTCCCTTATACCCCTTTATTGCATTTTGATGTGGCTGGATTCATTAATAAAGGGGGCAAGTTGGAGCTGGGGCATGTCTTATCTTCTACCATTACTCAACAAAAGAGAGTGTATTTTTTTCAATAAAATTTTCCAATTTTCCTTTTCCAAAAATGCATTAAAGATAGAATGATCCTGGGCTCAATTCAAGGATTGGGATTTTACAGTCATTGTTTCAACTCATTTATCCTGTGACAGAATCACAGAGGGAGGATTCGGCATTCTGATTTGTATTTTGCAGCTGAGGTGACATGCAGAGGAACCCTATGTTTGAAACTTCATTTCTAGACAGTGGGTCAAAACCCAGTTGTATTACAGACTAAACTGAGTTGCTAAACATCTTTATTCTTCTTTTGCATTCTTCTCACTTCCTTCTATAAATATTTATGGAAAGTTCATTCTATCTTAGAAAATGTGCAGGACATTTGAGGTTTGAAAAATATTCTCTGTTCCTTATACGTTGCAGTGTAGAAAACTGTCCCAGGGTCTGGTGTGAGCTCTGAGGTGGACACTCGCCTAGGATGCACAAGACCTTGGCTTCGATCTTCAGTTCCCAAAGCAACTTGCCAAATGTGCTGCGATTCATTCTTATGTATGATAGAGCTGTGCTGATGTCATAGGCAGAGCTGTGAACACCAAGAAAAGCATGACAGTGCCTGGATGTTGGAGAGAGAAGAAACAGTAGGTTCAGGTTTGAAAGAATAAGCGATGTTTTGGCTTTGAAGAGCAGAGAAGAAGGGAGAAGATGCTGGGGGGTGGATGGTCAGGTGTGGCATCCAGTATCACTGAAATGTAGCCTGCTTGGAGTAGGGGTCTTCAAGAGGTGGGGCAAGAAGTTAGGTAGGGCTGGGTCCTGATGTCTCAGTGCCTCCTGGAGGACTGTCCAGACCGCAGAAAAGGAAAGCTGTGATTGGGGAATCACGATGACATATTATCAAAGACCGCTCTTCTCATGGTGTGGAGCAGGGATCCGAGTGAGGAAGAACTGCGAGAATGCACTTGTTAGGGAACACAAGTGTGACTCTGAGTGTGCTGGAATTTGAACTTCCAGTGGGATGCTGTTAGGAGCTAGGGCTTTGGGAGGCAGTTATGTCATGAGGTTGGAGTCTTAATGAGGGGATTAGGACCCTTCAACCGAGGCCCACAAAGAGCTTGCTTCCTGTCTCCCCTGTCTAGGTGAAGACACAAAAAGAAGACCTCTACCTGAATCCAGGAAGGGGCACTTATCAGACACTGGCTCTGTCAGCACCGTCATTATGGACATTGCAGCCTCTAGGACTGTAAGAACATGTTTGTTGCTTAAGCCACTGTCTATGGTAATTAGTAGCTTCATCAGGGATAAGACCCATCAGGAATAACAGGAACTTATGCAGAACAGAAAGCTGAACTAAGGTGGTGACAGTAGAAGTCCAGGTTGTGGAGTGCATATATCTGAGATTTTGAAATAGAAAAAGAGAGACTGTTTCATTATGATGTACAAGGGAGAAGTTTTATTTGCTTTTCAGAAGACCTATGTACAATTCCCATAAAACACAAATATATTTAGTTTAAAGCTATAGTTTCTCTCTCTCTCTCTCTCTCTCTCTCTCTCTCTTTCTCTCTCTCTCTCTTTTGAGCCCACCTGCCTGTAGAGGCCAGAAGAGTCAGATCTTCTAGAACTGGAGGCGCAGGTGGTGCAGATGCTAGGAAGTGAACCTGGGTCCTCTGTGGAGTAGTAAGTGCTCTGAACTGCTTTCCAGATCCCTGTTGTTTTTTGCTCTGAAGCCACTTCATATCAGCTCAGTTTCTTACATATTCTCTGTCTTCTTTCTGTTCCCTCTTACCTCTGCTTTGCATTCACACCTCTGTGCAGTGCCACAAACGCCTTGCTCCTCACCACTGCAGAGGCACACCAGTAGACCACGCTGTTGGCCAAGGTGTTGACTTTCAGGACAGGGACTGTTTTTTCCACTCTTCTCTGTCAGAGGGAGGACACTCACTGGATTAGTTACTTTTGCTGCTTTGATATAACACCCAACAAAATCAACTTAAAGGAGGAATTTATTTTGGCTCCTGGTTTGAAGGAAGGGACAGTCCATCATGGTGGAGAAGCTCTGGTGGTGGGCGCATGAGGCAGCTGGTCACATGGTGCTCCCAGCCAGGAAGCAGAGTGGGATGACTGCTGGACTCAGCTGGCTTTCTCCTTTTGACTTGGTGCATGGCCTCAGCTTATGCCAGGTGCTGTCTACAGTCAGTGTGCAACTCCTAACGACTTAGTTAAGCCTTTCTGGAAACACTGAGGTGTGTTTCAGAGGTCATTCTAAATCCAGGCGACAGTCGAGATTATAACCATCACACTTCTATTTAAAGAGTCTATTTTGTATCATACTCAGTGTAGGAAATTCAAATAAATGATCGATTTAAGCCTCTAAATGCCCACACAAGTCCCTTTATTATTTCATGGATTAGATGACTGAGGAATGGATTATATAACGAGAAAGCCAATGCTTTTCACGTTATTTCACGTAATGGTCCCGGTGTCTGTTTCTGTTCTCTCGCATACAGTTGAATGCTGTTATTTAATTAGTGTTGTATAGAGGCAAATTTCTCATCAATATGTAGTTCTCTGCCCCACACGTTAGTGGCTAGGGAGTCTTCACTCCCTGGAGCACGTAGCTAGTGTTTTATTTCATTCGTATTCTGAATTTAATGGAGTCTTTATTGTGCATTAGTACAGATGCGTCTTTGCTGCCACTTATGTTTACAGGAGATAATGTGACTCAGGGGGCCAACACTGGTTACAGATACACCCACTGCATCCATGGATTCTCCCATGAGGACGACACATGGATCATATTGCCAGTAAAATCACACACTCGGTGCTCTTCGAAGCTTAATCTTTTCTAAGATCACCCTTCCCATGTAATCCCAGGAGGTCTTGTACAAGGTAGGGCTTCTAGTGGTTTTGGGCTCCCATAAGCCAAGGCAAATTCTGTAGTTCTGTAGGTTAGAAAGTCTTAGGTTAGACTAAGGAAACCTAAAGGAAGGCTCAGTCTTTTTCATCAAGATGTGCTCAGTGCTGGGAGTTGTGCTGGATATATGGTGGGTCCATGTTCTGAAAGGAGGACTCGCCTCCTTGTTGATCCCTTGTATTTTACAAGAACGAAGGGACCAGGTAGGCACAGGGCTGTGGACCTTTCAAGTCCAGTTGTCCACGAAGCTACCTGCTCTTGCTCCTTGAGGTCCGTGGAACCTTGCAGCTGATGAATGTAGCATGAATGAGTTCTTTTCAACTCTCTCTCTCTCTCTCTCTCTCTCTCTCTCTCTCTCTCTCTCTCTCTCTCTCTCTCTCTCTGTATATATCCATGAGTGTGTGGATTTGGTGGGGCCAGAGGACTTTAAGTGTCCTTTTTTTTTTTTTAGACAGGGTCTTGAACTCACAGAGGTCCGCCTCCCTCTGCCTCCTGAGTGCTGGGATTAAAGGTGTGCGCCACCATACCCAGCTTAAAGATGATTCTTAGCCGCCATGTGGGTGCTGGGAATTGAACCCCAGGTCCTCTGCAAGAGCAGTTGATGCTTTTAACCGCTGAGCCATCTCTCCAGCCCAGACTTTAGGTGTCTTTTTATCACTTGCTACTTCCATTCTCTTAAAATGGGGTCTCTCACCACACATGGAGCTAGATTGTGGTCAGGAAGGCCCCGTGATCTTCTTGTCTTAATGCCCCCTGGTGGTCAGGAAGTGTCAGTGATCCTCTTGTCTTAATGCCCCCTGCCCATCAGCCCAGTATTGAGATTCCAGCTGGGTTTTACATGGGTTCTGGGCATTTGAGCTGAGGTCCTCAGGAGTGCACAGCAAGCACTCTTCCCTGCTGAGCCATTTCCATCCCATTCAGCCCCTATAGTTCAAGAGAGCTTCTAGTTCCAGGTGAGCTATAGTTCAGGCTAGTGCTGTTCAAAAGAAATATAATAAAAAACATATATAATCCAATTCACTTATGTTATTTTTAATGTTTAATAATTGTAGTGGAAAAATAAACATAATTGAAATTAATTTTGATAATACAGTTTTATTATTATTATTATTATTATTATTATTATTTTGGTTCTTTTTGAGACAGGGTCTCCCTGTAGCTCTGGGTGTCCTGGAACTCACTATGTAGACCAGGCTGGCCTTAAACTCAAAAAAGATCTGCCTGCCTCTGCCTCTCAAGTGCTAGGATTAAAGGCATGTACCACCACTCCCTGCCAGTTTCTTTAAATCATTAAATCGAGCTGGGCATGGTGGTGCGCACCTTTAATCCTGGCTCTTAAGAGGCAGAGGTAGTCAGATTTCTGAGATCAAGGCTGGCTTGGTCAACATAGAGAATTCCAGGATAGCTGGGGTGGAGAGGAGACCCTGTCTCAAAAAAACCCTCGAAAATATCATCATTTCAACATGTAATTGATGCAAAATTATTATTGAGATTTTTCTACATTTATTTTATACTGTCTTTGAAATTGTGTTTTAAACATAATGATGTTTAAAACATAGTTCAACTTGAATACTTGCTATAATCATATCCTTGACAGAAACAATTTAAGGGAGGAAGAGTTTATTTTGGTTCACAGTTTTAGAGGGGGTCAGTTCATGGCTACCTGGCCCCAAGAGTTTGGGGAAATATCATGACACTGGGAGTGTGAGGTGGAGAAGAGTCATTTCATGGTTGACCAGGAGCAAAGAGTGAGACAGGAAGGACCAGGGGTAACACACCCCAGGGCCCACCTCCAGGGACCTGGACCCTCCAGTTTAGCTTCACTCCTTAAGCTGCCAAGACCTAAAAGAGCACCACCATGTAAAGACCAAATACTCAAATCATGAGCCTGTGGGGCAGTGTGGGGTGTTTAAAGCACAGCAAATACTGATCTGGATTTAGAGTTCATAAATGTTAGTATAAAAAGGTGATTTTTCAGCCAGTCATGGCAGCTTATACCTTTAAATCCAGCCCTTGGGAGGAAAAGAAGGAGATTCACTGAAAGTTTGAAGCCAGCCTGGTTTAAGTATTGCGTTCCAGGTCAACCAGGCCTACATATGGTGTAGTGACACCCTGTTTTAAACAACAAAAAGGAGGCTTTTCATATATGTGTTCTTCGGATATTCATTAACATTTTATGAAAACTGAATTATCAGTTTTAAATTTAACTTTAAAAAGCTAAATTAAAAAAAAATCAAAGTTTAGCTGGGTATGGTGGTATACACAGAGGCATTCTGGTCAGGATTCAAGGCCAGTCTTTTTTTTTTTTTTTATGTGTATGACTGTACTATCTGCATGTAGGTTGGTGCACCCATGTCATGCAATGCTGTGGAAGTCAGAAGAGGGCATCAGATTCCCCTGGAACTGGAGTCAAAGACGGTTCTTGGCTTCCATGTAGGTGCTGGGAATTGAACCCAGGTCCTCTGCAAGAGCAGTTGGTGCTCTTAACCACTGAGCCATCTCTCTAGCCCCCAGTCTTTTATTATTATTAATATTAATATTATTATTATTATTTTTAAGGCCAGTCTTGAGTACATAGCAAGTTCAAGGCCAGCTTGACTTACATGAGATGCTTTGTGAAATAAAACAAAAACCATAGCCGAAAAAAACCCTCAAAAATAAAACAAAGGGTAATATTAAAATTAAAAAAATTAGCTATTTGCCTATATTAGCAACATCTTATGGGCTCCATAGCCCCTGTCACTAGTGTTTGCCATATTGGACACAGAACTAGCTCCCAAGTTCATTTGTTGGTAATTCTAGGAATGTGTACTGTTACTTGGGAAAGAACAAGATCCTAAGAACAGCTCTGTAGCCATAACAAATGAGAAGCAGTGCATGGAGCCCCCATTCAGGGTAAAGCTGCCTGGGTTTGCATTCTAACCATTCTATTTTCTAGTTATTAAGAAAGTTACTATACCTTCTGGGTAGACTATATACTTGCAAAGCAGAAAGAGGAGGAGAAAGAGAAGGGGAGAAGGAGGAGGAAAAAGAGGAGGAGGAAGAGGAACAGGAGGAGGAGTAGGAGGAGGAGGAGGAGCAGGAGGAGGAGGAGCAGGAGGAGGAGGAGGAGCAGGAGGACGAGCAGGAGGAGGAGGAGGAGCAGGAGGAGGAGGAACTAGCTTCTAGGCTGTCTTTGTGGTGAGCTTGTACTGAGTTATCAAGAAGTATAAGGGACAATTGCTTTAGTGTTTAAATAAAATAGCACATTTCAATGTCTTATTTGTTCCTTGTTAAAAGCATTAGGCAGAGCTAGGATCTGAAGCCAGGTATTCACGGTGAAGTCCATTTTGCTTTCCATGTGGCATATAGTTAGCTTCAACTGTCAACTTGACACACCTGGGAAGAGGGAACCCGAATTGAGGAATTTTCTCCATCATATTGAGCTATGGGCATGTCTGTGGGGAATTTTCTTGATTGATGAGTGATTTGGAGGGTCCAGCCTACTGTGGGTAGTGCCACCCCTAGGCAGGTGGGCGGGCCTGCACAGTATAGGAAGTGGCTGAGCTAGCCAGGGGAAGTAAGCCAGTAAGCAGTGCTGCCTGTGCTTGATTTCGCCACTCTGCTTCCCTGGGTGATGTGTTGTAACCTGTAGCAAAGTAAGCACTTTCCTCCCACAAGTTACTTTTGCCCAGTGTTTTATCACAGCAACAGAAAGTAAACTTAAATACCATGCTATCATCACCAATCACTGTCAGCTAACTGGAACTGAGTGATACCTCTGAGACGTGAGAGTTATTGTTCTTAGGGCTTTATATTTGAACGGTATACTATGTTACATCAGTTTCCCCTTTAGCTTTAAGAGTGCAAGACCAGAAACAGCTATCATCAAGGCTCTGGTTGTATGGCTCCTCACTAAATATTTCCCTTTCTGCTTCCCCAAGCATAACTTAAAATAAAAGTCAAAATCTTGCTTATTAATGCATATCAATTCTGCACATTGTCTTAGGATCAATAGAAGACCACAACAAAAGCACACATTCAATATTTAATTTTCAAGTTCCCTTACCATTTATCATATAATGCACTTGAAAAATGATTTTGAGCTCTAATTATCTCAGACATTCATAACATTTCTGGATTCTGTCCACTAGGACCCAAGCAGAATATGCTCATATTTGTAACTTTTGGGATGCTCTTTGGGTCAGTTTTCTGATTTTCTTTCCTCTGATGGCTTGTCAAAAATACGTATCTGTCTCCAGGTGTCACCTAATTCCATCTCAACAATCCGCTGTCTGTCAAGGATGAACAATCACTCTTTGTATCCATGTCCATGAGCCCTGGGAACTGCTGAGTGGATCAGGCAACTTATGAAATATTTGATTGAACTTGGGACTCCATCATACCATCTCCATGAATCAATCCACTGTAAATCAAAGCTTCGCTCTGCAAGTAGTCTCTCAATATGTTTTGATTTAAGGGTGCTGGTCTGTGATCATCTCATGTTTTATGAGATGACACCCTATGAGCACAGGGAATGAGCCAAGTGAAATAATCAGATGAGAACATTATACAGAATACAAGTGAGAGAGAGCTAAGGGGCAGCCCAAGTACTAAACTGTTCTTTCAAAGCACAGGTATCACCCAAACTGGTGCCTTGTTTAATTTCTCCTTCAGTGATACTCGGAAATGTTGGGCCAGGGATTCTTGGTGAGGACAGTCTTGTGTCTCAAAGAATTCTACAAAGAAAATACTTCCTTAGGCTCCTCTCTGTGCAATAGTCATTCTCTGTGACACAGGAATTAGTAAATAGTTTTCCTTTCCAACAAGGAAAGAAAAGCTGATCTAAATTAAATGTCTGCAGAGTGATACTAAATAATATTTTAAAAGGACAGTTTTTTGTTATTGAGGAACAGATTGCATGATATTAAGGAAGAGAAGAAATTTCCCATTATTACCTCAGTAAAGATAACCATTCTTAACACCTTACTGTATTTCCTTCCGATCTTTTATACGCATATTTTATGATCTACTTATAATTATGCTATATATGGTTTTATGTCCTTTTTTAACGTTATAAAATTTTTATGTATTATTAGGTTAAGCGTGGAATAGACTTCCATAAATCATTTAGTCTATTTCTTATTCTGGGAAATTTTGGTTGGGTTTATTTTATCTTTCATTTAAAGATAACTGTGGTGAATACTTCTAAACTTTTATCTTTCAACCTACATTTGATAATTTCTTTAGTATAATTTCATAGAAGTGGGTTGACTGAGGTGAAAGGTCTAACCATCCTTAGGCTCTTGCTACATAGTGACAAATTGATTTCATAAGCAGGTTTTTAGTTCATAAAATTTGGTTCCATTGGAAGCATGTGGGAGTTCCTGGCCAGATAGCATGTTTGAAACAAACCCAGCATTGTGTAGCCACGAAGGTACTAGTAAGTGGTCTTTGCTGTAGAACCCTGGGATGCTTTCTGTGTTCCAATGTCTCTGTCTTTCTGTGTGCCTCCATCTTGTAGATTACATGATCCTGGACATATTGCTATTACTTTGTTGACATCTCTCCTGCATACACTACTGTGAGTTTTGAATAATGTCTCAAAAAGAAAAAAAAAGCTGGGCATGGTGATGGGCACCTTTAATATTAGCAGTTGGGAGGCAGAGGCAGGCGAGGATCTCTGTGAGTTCAAGGCCAGCCTGGTCTACAGAGAGAGTTCCAGGACAGCTAGAGTTTCAGGGAGACCCTGTCCCAAAAAGACAAAAAATAAATAAATAAAAAGAATTGGGATGCCTGAGTGAAGGGTTCATCAGTTACATTGTCTATTCTTGTCACTTTTCCACAGGCTTAAAAATTTGAAAATAAAAAAACATCAAAAAAAACAAAGGCAGTACCAAAAATCCTTGAAGAATAATAATCATTAAAAAACCATCAGGTGCTTGAAATGAAGGGAGAGATGGATTATGACCATAAGGTGATTTTCATGGGGTCACAGAGCCTCATTGGGATTCTTCCTTTGGAGATGACTTTGGAACTTGATCTATTTCTTCAGAAGATACAGTGGCAATTTCCCTAACATACTTTATGGACAGAGTTGATTGCTCATGTAGTAGTCATGTTGTTTAGCTATTTGTAGCATTTGTTTAGCTATTTGGAAAGAGAAGTTGCTGCCAGCTCTAGGGATCAGCAGAGCCTGTTCTGTGTAGAAGCCCCGGCAGAAGATGGATAAACCTGGCAGCAGTGGAAGAGAAAGGACACAGAGGCCATCAAGGCAGCCTGGACCTGCTGTGCAGTGCCCATTATTGAAAGTGCTTTGATTATCAGGAGTATTATTTCTTCTGTTTGGCCAAGATGTCATTTTCTGGATCTGCATTTAATGTTTTGGAAATGTAATAGAATAGAATGTCATAGCTTCATCTTCAAGGGAAGGCTGAACTTTTATTTCATGTGTGTGTGAGGCCACAAATGGACACTGAATGTCTTCCTCAGTTGCTCTCCATCTTATTTTTCAGGACAGGCTCCCTCATCCACCCTAAAACTTGCTAGTTTAGTAGTGTGGCTGGCCAGCAAGCTCTAGGGGTGCTCCTGTCTTCTAGCACTGGAACCACAGACCACATACCCAGCTTTTTATGTGGGCGCTTGCTAGGAATCCGAACTCAGGGCCTCAGGCTCAGGGGCGAGCCCTTTACCCATGGTGCTGTTTCCCATCATCATTTTCTTTCCTTTGTAAATGATGGAGAATTCCTGCCCAGAGGTCAGAGGTGGTAACGGGAGTCATAATGGTCAGATGGGAGGTGAAGACCTTTACCTGAGCCTTCCACCAGTCAGCTGGACTCATGTTCATAAAACGAAAGAGTTTTCCAGTGCTTATAGGAACACAAATAAGATATTCTGGTGTTAGCTTAGAAAGAAAAGAGTTTCTTGAAGTTCATGGTTTTTAACTGATTGCAATTATATTAGTAACTGGAGAAAGTTCTGGCAATGGGGGTGGTCTCTCTGTAGGGTGGGGGAGAAGAGGGTACTAAACGATAGAAATAAGAAATGAACAAATAGCCCCCAGAGAAAACAAAGCTCCTCTTCTTTTCAAGATTTGTAAATACATGAAATAGTGTAAATATCTGGAATTATTATGACTACATAGACTTTCTATACATTGACATTTTACCCTTTTCCTTTACAACATTCACTGCATCAAGAAAGTTTAGTACACAGGTTCTTTTTTTTCTCTTCGTATTTCAATTATAAAGTTACTGTATCACCTTATTTGTTATTCTTGATATTTATAAATTATGAAGAAAATAAATCATAATAAAGGGAATAAAAAACTCTGAACTAAGCTGACTTCACCGTAAGTCTTCCCCCATTTTATGAGTTGTTCCTTTCCCATCCCAAGCTAAGTTCCCAGAGCCTATGTGACCCTGCTCCAGGTATTAGCTGCTGACCTTTGCTTATTTCTCTCACCTTATGGTGGATAATTAGGTTAGACCCCTATTTACTCCAGCCAATGGGTAACTGCTAGAATTTGGTCAGACTCCTGTTTACTTAGGTCAGTGTGTAATTGCTGGAATTTCCTTTATGCTTTCTGTTTGTTTAAATCAATGTATAACTGCTAGAGTTAAGTTGCACTCCTGGTTGCTTAAGTCAATGTACAAACTGCTGGAATTTCCTTTGTGTTTAAGTTTACCTAATATTATGTTAATGCTAACATAGCTGACTAGAGAAACCTATATATGATGACTCTTTCTTCAGGTCGGGGCTGTTCTTCTTGAGTGAGAGATGTGCCCAGCCATGAATAAAATCATTCAAAACCTGATCAGGTCAGAGTGGTCTAATTTCTGCAGCCTATAACAATTATATTCTTTGTTTGTTTATGTTTCTCTGTCTGGGTCCCTCCTTTTCTCTCTGTTTCCAAATCCTCTCATTGGCATTAGTTGGGGCCTTGGTGATTCGTACAGATTCACTACCATGTAAACTATATGAGTCTATGTCTTCTAAAGAGTGGGTAAAATATAATATAAAAGATCCAAAGGAAGCCGGTCGTGGTGGCGCACGCCTTTAATCCTAGCACTTGGGAGGCAGAGGCAGGCGGATCTTTGTGAGTTCAAGGCCAGCCTGGTCTGCAGAGTAAGTTCCAGGACAGCTGGGACTACAGGGAGACCCTGTCTCGAAAAGACCAAAAAAAAAAAAAAAAAAAAAAAAAGATCCAAAGGAAAGAATGGAGATTTCAAGGAAACAGTTGATAATACCAGCCAAACCACATAAGACCATCTTTGTAGGACTGAGAAAGTATATTTCCAGTTTAATAGTTTTAAATTTGCATTTATATTTTCATTGGGTATCTGCATGTGGTATGTGAATCTTTCACAATGAGTATACATGAATAGATCATAATATGAACATACTTGGTAGACCTAATATACCATAGCCAATGTTGGAAGAACATGGCAGGAGAAAGAGTCAGCACTGTTTAAAAGCTCTGTAAACAAAGTCAAGTCAAAGTTACTGAGAACATTTATTGCTACCGGTTGAGATTAATAAAGTATAGAAGTACACAAGTATAGAGTATCTTAGTCAGGGGTGTCCCACATCACTTCTTTGGTTGGCGGCTTTATGTCCTAGCATCTCTGGACATCTTGGTGGTAAAGGCTGCTCCCTAGTATCTAGTTTTGCTGCACAGTTTGAAGCCGCTTCATCTTTGTTTTTTGCCTTCGAGCGGTTCTCAGTTTCTTGGTTTTTAAGAAGTTGTCCTCTATTTGGTACAGAAAATCTTCAATTTGTCCAACCTAGGAGGAATAAACAGAACAAGGTTTGTGGTTGGTTTCATGGGTGTTCTAGTTTGAATGTGCAATGTCCCCACCTGCTCCTGTGTTTGCACGGGGGCTCCCCAACTACCAGTGCTCCTTTGGAAGGTTGTAACCGTTTAAGAGGCGGATCTTTACTGGAGGAAGTGGGTCACTTAGAGATTTGATAGGCTTTCTGCTCCCTGCTTCCTGACTGTAGATACACTGACCAGCTGCCTCAAGCTCCTGTGCTCTTACCTTCTATCAGGAGGGACGGTCTCCCTTCCAGATCAACCCTTTTCCCCATAAGTTGCTTCCTGTCAGGTATTTAGTCACAGAATGAGAAAGTAAGTAGTACACTCAGCCTTGGGAAAGTAAACATGATGAAGTGCTTAAAATTCAATGCTATATACACAGGCTGGGATGTTTGAGCAGAACTAGCTGAGGCAGCACTGCTAGAAGCATAAGGAATCACGGTTCCATTTCTGGTTCTCCTGCTTTACAAGTAAGTGCACTGCAGACATATAGGAGTCAGCTTTGCCACTCCATCCTGGGAAGCTTGTCCTGTGTCCTGTGTGCCACTCCCCAGCCTCCAACTATTTCTGGCAGCCAGTGAACCCAGGGATTTCAAAAGGAAGTAGATGGTGAATATTTAATCATGAAAAGCCTTTCTCTACCGCCTTTATTAAAACCAAGAGAGAAAATGAATCTTTCCCCTTCAACATTGGCAAGTCTAGCATTTCTGTGCCCCTGGCTAGCACGGGAGAAAAATGAATATTACACATTGTCTTGGCAGAAGCCATTTGTCCGAACATCAAAAGAGAAATTTAGAAAAAAAGCACATTTCCTTAAAAAAAAAAAAAGCTACAACATAACCCAAGAAACAAGATAAAATAATGACACACAGAAGAATAATTCTTGAGAAAAGAAAAACTATTAGTCTTTCTTTAAAGAAAGTCTGCAATTATTCAGTGGTAGCTGGTTGGGTATATTTTATATTGTTTGTCTGAAGAACTCTGGTGCAAAAATTTCCATATATGCCGAATTGGACTCTCATGAAAGTCAGTAGATACAACAATTCATACTTAGCCTTGCCTCCTAGGACCTGTGCAACATATTAGTCTAACATCACTCACTAAAGAAACCATTGTCATTAACTTAGTTCAGAGCTAGGGCACTTACTATTCAAGGTACCTATCTACTTAAGATAAAAGCACTTAGGACTTCAATTTTCCAATTTTGAGTTCCACATTTAAACTGTTTGATTTATCATTCAGGGCAATATCCAAAAGATAATTTGGATTGTCAAAATGAGAGCAATAAATGGCAGCACTCAGCCATACGTTACATTTAGGACATACCACAACGGGTAATGTAAACTTCCACTGGGTTCTTTAAGAAAACAAAATAATTTATTTATGCAAAGCAATTCTTTTCGAGAACCTTTTCAAAGTTTTATCAGTTAAATGTCTCCAAGAGCACATTGTCATTTGTGATGGTTTGACTTTGCAGGAATCATCAAAATAACTTGAAGTCAAGCCATTATTTTATATATTCCGTGTATTTATACGATCCAGTTTTCACCAAGCTAGTAAGTAAAACCAATACCCAAACCAAAAAAATATGAACTTGAGAGATGGCTCAGTGGCTAAGAGCACTGGCTGCTCTTGCAGAAGATCTGGGTTTGTTTCCCAGTACTCATGGTTTCTAACAACCTTCTATAACTCCAGTTCTAATGGGATCCAACACCCTTTTCTGCCTTTCATGGGCACTGCATGATATGGGTGTACTTACATACATGCAGGCAATAAGACTCATACACATAAAACTGAAAAAATGTTAAAAAAATAACAGCAAAAAACCCCAAAGCCATTTAGTACACCTAGTACAAACACAACGGCTAACAGGGTCCCCTTTCTTCCATAGTTGAGCTGGTGACTCATCCTGTGCTCTGACAATGTATCATTTAAATCAACCTCTTTACACAACAGTGTTTCCAGTTAGCCCAAATACAATCTGAAATGGCAGCCAAACAAAAACAAGCTTTCTCCAACAAGACAGAAAAATAATTATTTTCAAATGCCCATTAAGTGAATGTTCCCCCCCCACCATTGTTTTTAATGAGAACAATGTCTTTCATTAAAACTAGAACCAAGACGTCCGGCTGTGGTGGCACTTAGCAATAATCCCAGCATTTGGGAGGCCGAAGCAGGAGGGTTGTGAGCTGGAAGCTAGGCTGGGCTCTTAAAAAACCCTGTTAGAGGGCTGGAGAGATGGCCTAGCGGTTAAGAGCGCCGACCGCTCTTACAGAGGACCCGGGTTCGATCCCCAGCACCCACATGGCGGCTGAGAACCGTCTGAAACTCCAATTCCAGGAGAACTCCAGTTCCGGGGGAATCTGACACCCTCTTCTGACCTCCGTGGCATTGCACGACACGGGTGCACAAACCTACATGCAGACAGTACATTCATACACATTCAGAAATAAATAAAATTAATAAAAAAAAAAACCCTGTTAAACAACAACAACAACAACAACAATAATGACCACGAAACAAGAACCACAAGCTGAGTTAGTGGAAAAGAATACAGAAGCCCAGAGCCTGGAGTGTGTGTAGAGCACACACTCCGTGTGCCTTATCCCTGGACTGGGCTTGTGTCCCACCCTGTCCTTTCTATTTGTCTCACATAGATACCAGGATGATCACCTTTAAATAAATCTGACTACATTTGTCTTGCTTGAACACCCTCCCATGGCCCCCGCAGACCTTAATGGACAGGTCTTGCTGCCTCTCCAGTGGTCTCACACCACTCATCTTAGCCATGCGGCACATCCCTCCGTTATCCTAGCACACCAGGAGACTCTGCACCCTTCATCTTCCTGGCGGGTGGTCTACCTGCTGTGGGGACCCCGTGGGGTTCACACGCATCCTCCGCATTTCTGGTGACCCATCAGTGCTTCAGAAGAGTCTTACTCTGGTCACCCAGGCCAGGTTGGGGCCCCACTAATGTACTTTGGCAGCAGTTCATTCGTCTCTGCATATTGTAAGTTTTACTTAATTGTTTATGATTGTTTATATAATAACTGTCTTCCCACCTGGATTTACGTTACTTAAACGAAGGACTAAGTCTCATGTTGTCCTTATTCCCAGAACCTAGGAGATGGTAGAACCTCAGTAATCCTCTGTCTGTTGAACTGATTCAGAAACCAGTGTGTTGTTCTAGACTCAAAGGGGTGCTTAGTATGCAGCTTGGCCGAAGCCTTCTTTTCTCTTGTAAACGAAGTAAACACTGTTGATTCTCTATCACCATTGTTTAGCTTAGAGGCAATCAAGGCAAAGCAGTAATAACAAGGTGTACTCTCCAGGCTCCAAAAGGCCTCAGTGATGACTCAGCAGGAGCCTTGTGTTCTTGCCTTGGCTTGGCTCGTGGCTCTGGGGGAGTCACTTGTCCTTTCTGAGCATCAGTTCTTATCGATATTTTGTATTAGGAACAGGCTGTCCTGAATAATTTCAAGGACACACCCAGTCATAAAATTCCATGACGTGGACTCATTTCGGATCTCTGGTCCTAACGATGTGCACTCACACTTTCCAAGCTGAGGTTATTCTCTTAGATTACACCATTAGATGAATGACAGGTGCAGTAAAGTACGTCCATTTCAGCCTCTGTACTCGCTGAAGGAGAGCTGCAGAATGTTTTTGGTAAAGCGGGATCCTTATTTTCCTTTTTTTAAGTCACAGAAAGAAAAATGCTGGTTGAAGGGAAAACAGATTCATGTAACTAGAAAGAGCAGATTGCAAATGATAGAAATTTTCTATAAAGCCCTTAGGAAAATGAAACACTAAGAAATATGAGAGAGAGAGAGAGGAAGAGAGAGAGAGAGAGAGAGAGAGAGAGAGAGAGAGAGAGAGAGAGAAGCAGCTTTTAGAACAGGTTTTTTAGACTCTCCTTTTGGTATGTAATCTACTTGCTTAGTAGTGTCAGGATACTTGGTCACTCTGAGTCTAATCTTCCCATTTATAAAATGGGTAGGCAACATCTCTTTGTGTGCGTTATGTGCCAATGCTGGCTTGGTATTGCAGTGATATCTACCTCAGCCAGAATTCTGTATGTCTGAGTAGAATTCTGGATGTCTGATGACTGAGGAGAGTGAAGCTCTCAGGTAGAAGGTAAGCTCTGACCTACCCTAGGGCTTTTGTGTATAAGTCACACAAAAGAGTGAAGGGATTGACATCAGCTAGTTTCTTTGGTTGTATTTTGTTGTTGTTTTGAGACAGGGTCTCATAAGGCCCAGGCTGGTCCCCAACTCAATATATAGTCACCATACCTAGTTTATGTGGTGCCAGGAATCCAACCCAGGGCTTTCTGCATACTAAGCAAGCATTCTATCAATTGAGCTATATCCTCAGTCTTCGTAGTACCATTTAATTTGTATTTAAATACAATTCTTTTTTTTTAATTTATTTATATATTTTTAATGTGTATGAATGTACTACTGTCTGCATGCAGGTCTGTGCTCCCACATCGTGCAATGCCATGGAGGTCAGAAGAGGGCATCGGATTCCCCTGGAACTGGAGTCAAAGATGGTTCTCAGCCGCTATATGGGTGCTGGGAATCGAACCCGGGTCCTCTGCAAGAGCAATTGGCGCTCTTAACCACTAGGCCATCTCTCCAGCCCCCTTATATACGATTCTTATGAATTTGAACATAAAAATTAATATAGATTGTGTCTCTCTTGAAATCCATGTTAAGATCTTAATTCCCAGTACTTAAAAAAATATTTTTATTTATTCGCTGACATCTTCATAAATGTACATAATGTATCTTGATCCTATCCACCCCCATTCTCCCTCCAACTCCCTTAGTCACTCCCGACGTGTCCCCTTCCCATCTGCCTCCCTGTTGATGCGAAAGTAGAACTCTCACCTCACAGGAGATAAGAGAAAGTTTATTCTGGAGCTAAATATGACTGACCATGGCCCAGAAACTCTAAATTCCATTACTCTAAATTCCATGCTCCAATGTGGATACATTTTTATGAGGTTTTTATGACAAGGAAAAGACACAAATCAAGACACTTTTTGAATACATCAGTGGAAACATTAAGTAGGCAGTCACAGCAAAAAATAAATTTCAGATCCAGGCTTCAGTTGCTATCTGAGGTCACTCAGCCTTTTGGTTGGTGGAAGCTGGTGGTCTGGTAAGCCAATACATTCCCAAAGGTTTTTTGATCTGTTAGTCATAGTCAGGAACAGGGCAAGAAGTGGCTATATAGGGGGCTAAAGATGGCTCATGAAAAAGGGTTATTAGGCTCTGGACCTGCAACATTCCAAGCTCCCCACAATCCGATGGTCAGCCTTTGCAGAAAGTTCAGTTAAAGGTTAATGCAGTGTTTCTGGGGCTGGAGAGATGGCCTAGTGGTTGAGAATGCCGACTGCTCTTGCAGAGGACCTGGGGTTCAATCCCCAGCACCCACATGACAGCTGAGAACCGTCTGAAACTCCAATTCCAGGAGAACTCCAGTTCCAGGGGAATCCGACGCCCTCTTCTGACCTCTGCGGCATTGCACGACATGGGTGTATAGACCTGCATGCAGACAGTACATTTATACACATAGAGATAAATAAATAAAAAAATTAAAAAAAATACTAAAAAAAAAGTTTAATGCAGTGTTTCTGGGAACTTTCCCTCACAGCTCATTCCAAAAGGGCTACTGTCCTTCCAACAAAGGGGAGCTTTGGAATCAGCATCAAGGAGAAGTCAAGTGACAATGAGGGTTTGGATTGGGTTGATGTTGCAAGCCAAGACCCTGTAGTGATGGCCATCAAGCCACCAGAGCCTGGGAGAGGCATAGAGCAGAAACAGACTCTCCCTCACTGCATTCTGAAGGAAGCAACCTTGTGCCTGCTTTGATCCGAGACTCCTCAACTCCAGAACTGAGAATGCATTTCTTCCATTGAAGCCACTCACTCTGTGGCATTTGGCTACAGCAGGCCAAGCAAGTGACGACGGCCAGGTAAGCCAAGAGAGAGGCCACCCCTCTCTCCTCAGACCCAGTCAACCCTCTCAAAAGTTCACTTCCCCATTTTTGAAGATTCCCCAGTAGGTTAGGGTCCCATGTACAGGCTTAGCAACTCTTTGGCAACCAGAGTGTACTGCAAAGATGGTAGTGAGAAGTCTGTCTCAGGGGCCGGAGGGATGGCTCTGTGGTTAAGGGAGCGCTTTGCTTTCCCAGAAGACCAGAGCTGGGTTCCCAGCATCCACATTACACAGCTCACAGACACCTGTAACTCCAGCTCCAGGGACCCAGTGCTCTCTCCTGGCCTCCGTTGCCATCCACATACCATACTTACACATGCTCATAGTTAAAAAGTAAAATACATCTTAAAAATGAAGCCTGTCTCAAACACGAGAGAGTGGGTAAATTACTCCAGGAAGGATTTGAATATGGAACTTTTTTTTTTTTTTTGGTCTTTTCTAGATAGGGTCTCCCTGTAGCCATAGCTGTCCTGGAACTCACTCTGTAGACCAGGCTGGTCTTGAACTCACAAAGATCCACCTACCTCTGCCTCCCAAGTGCTAGGATTAAAGGTGTGCGCCACCACGCGCGGCAGGAACTTTCTATTAGATTTCAGGGATACTGGAATCTAATAGACATACAGGATTAGATATATTTATATAGGTTTACATGAACATGATCACACCTCAGGGACTGGAGGCTCAAAGGAATTTTAAAATTAATTTCTCTCTCTCTCTCTCTCCTCTCTCTCTCTCTCTGCATTTATTTATGTTTACCATGTGAATTCAGGTGCTTTAAGAGGCCCAGAACAGGGCATCAGATCCATTGGAACTAGGCCCAGGAATTAAAAAAAAAAAGACTATAAAAGATTTTTTATTAGAAGAAAGAAGGCTGAGCAAACCAGAATCCAACTCTTCAGGAATAAACATCAAGCTTATGTGGCTGCAGTGTTGGTTACAGAATTCGAATGTATTCTTGGTGATTAGCAGTTTGGGCCAAAAATCCTCTCGGCAAAACAGCTATTTCTCTCTACCACAGTGGATTTGATTACATGAGTTTCTTTGCTCTGTTCCAGCTTCATTTCCAGACCAAATGCTTTTTAAATATTTATCACTCTTAATGGTTTGAATTTTAATTCTTATTAGAATTACAATTATTTTCAAACACGCTTGAAATGAATTTCTAAAATAATCTTAGCTTCTGAAACAGAATTGATTCTGCAGTTTGCTTTAACTTTTGGTTAGTCGTCAGTCAAGCCCTTCTACGTCTCTGCCTTCTTAGTGGATTTGGTGTATTGCAGAGCATGAACACCTCAGGTGTCTTCTCCTGAAATGTTAGCAGACATGCAGAACAATCCCACGCCAAACTGTATTACCAACTTGATTAAAAATGCCTATCCTGATAACACTGCCTATTTAGTTTACAGCTAAACAACTGCTATGAAACTGCTGTTACTTTGTCCAGGGTACCATATGCTGTGGCTCGAATGTGTGCATTCCTGAAAAATTCTCTTGTTGAAATCCCATTTTAATTTTTATATTTTGGTGTTTTTTGAGACAGGGTCTCCCTGTAGTCCCAGCTGTCCTAGAACTCACTATGTAGACCAGGCTGGCCTTGAACTCACAGAGACCCGCCTGTCTCTGCCTCTCGAGTGCTGGGATTAGAGGTGTGTGCCACTACACCTGGCTGGAAAATCCTATTAAAAAATTATTATTTTTCTTTTAGGTATTGCCTGCAAGTAGGTAGGTGCACCGGTGCACTCATGTCATACAATGCCCACAGAGGTCAGAAGAGGATGTCAGATCTTTTGGAACTAGAGTTACAGACAGTTGTTAGCCATCATGTTGGTGCTGGGATCCCTGAACCCGGGTCCTCCGCAAGAGCAGTCAGTGCTCTTAACTGCTGAGCCATCTCTCCAGCCTTGAAAAGCCTCTTAAGGTTGTAGTAAAGATGAAAGGGAGGTAGATGGGGGTACAGCACAGTGGCAGAGGGACACTTGCTGCCCTTCCAGAGGACCCAACCTCAGTTCCCGGCACCCACGTTGGGCGGCTCAGAGCTGCCGGTAACTTCAGCTTCAGGGGATTCGAACCTCCTTCTGGCCTCTGTGGCCAGGTGCACTAGCCCATAACCCCACATATACAGAATTAAAAATAAAAATACATTTAAACAATTTTGAAAAGAAGATGTGGTCCTTGAGAAATGATTCCATCACAGAGGTGGAAGCCTCATGAATTATTGCTGTTAAAAAAATTGGGGGTGGGGGCTATAGAGATGGCTCAGTAGTTAAGAGCACCGACTGCACTTGCAGAAGACCCAGGTTCGATTCTCAGCACCCACATGGTGGCTAAGAACTGTCTTTATAGCCGGGCGTGGTGGCACATGCCTTTAATCCTAGCACTTGGGAGGCAGAGGCAGGCGGATCTTTGTGAGTTCAAGGCCAGTCTGGTCTACAGAGTGAGTTCCAGGACAGCTAGGGCTACAGGGAGACCCTGTCTCAAAAAGGCCAAAAAAAAAAAAAAAAAAAAAGCAGGGGTGTGGAGAGTTGCCTTTATCCTAGCACTCAAGAGGCAGAGGCAGGTGGATCTCTGTGAGTTCAAGGCCCAACCTGGTCTACAGAGTAAGTTTCCAGCCAGCTGGGGGCTATAGTGGTGAAACCCTGTCTCAAAAAAAAAAAAAAAAAATCCCAGCTGGCCTGGTGTACAACCGTAATCCTAGCACTCAGGAGGTGGAGGCAGGTGGAACTCTGTGAGTTCAAGGCTAGTCTGATCTAAAAAGTGAGTTCCAGGCCAGCTGGGGCTACAAGGAGACCCTGTCTCAAAAAGACCAAAACAAAACCAAAAACAAAAACTCAAAGGAACTTGTTTGTCCCTTTCTCCGGTGACACAATAAGATGCAGTCTATGAAGAAAAATAGTCTTCACTAGATGCCCAATCTGGCAGGTCTTGATTTCGGAATTCTCATCTTCTGTGAGAAATAAATTTGTTATTTATAAGCCACCAAGATTGTGGTATTTTGTCATAGTATTCTGAATAAGAGATCATGCATCATGATTTTTTTAAAATCTAGGTTTTAGAGTTTAATTGCAAATTTTATTTGAAGGTTGAATGTTGCTGTGTTTATTATTATTATTATTATTATTATTATTATTATTATTAAAGCAGGGCTGGCCTGGAACTTGCAGCTATCTTTTGCTTCTGCCTTCTGAGTGCTGGGATTATAGGCATGCTTCAGAAAACCAAATATATGTTATTAAACTTTTCTTTTTGAGATAATTGTAGATTCTCATTCACTAGTAAGAAATAACATGGGAAGAATCTGTGTATCTGTGTTCTTTTCCCCCAGTTCTCTGAAGAGTAACAGCATCTCAAAACTACAAAACACCACAGTCAGTATAATGATGTTAAAACATATGAGTAAGACATTGATCTTACATGCTGTTTTTTGTATGGCTACCCTAGTTTTCTCCTCTTCCATGACCTGTCAACCTCTAATCAGCTCTGTCCTTGAAAGAAGATTATCTAAAAGGAATCAGTATCTAATTCCACTCTTCTGTGGAGATTTATTCCTATTACCACATCACCAACTTGTTTCTTACTGGGAGTGGTATCACATGACTGTACAATTGGCCTCGTTATTTACTCTCTGAAGGATATCTAGATGATTCTAAGGTTGGGCTATCATGAAGTAGGTTGGTATGAACATTTGTTTACCTGCTTTTGTATAATTGCAAGTCTTCATGTCTCAGGGATAGATGTCCCAGGGGAATAACTAGGTCATGTGGTAGCTCTAAGATTACATTATTTTGTTATGGTTGTGCATATCGATTATACAAATAGCTGATGTTATCATAATACATACCTGTGCAAGTGTATTTGATCATATTTATTCCCTCATTATCTTTCTTATTTCTCTCTCCCTTTAGGATTTTTTTTTTTTTTTTGTCTTTTGGAGACAGGGTCTCCCTGTAGCCATGGCTGGTGACACCACGCCCAGCTCCCTTTAGCATTGAAACAAATGAAACAGCTGCATTTTTTCCCACACTGGTTGTTCCACTTTTCCTTCCCATTAGCCAGGCACCTCTGATCCAGATCCCCTACATGGGCACCAGGATTAGGTATTGACACTACTTTTTAATTTTAGCCCCTTTAGTAAGTATGTGGTGACATCTTGTGGTTTTAATTTTCATTTCCTTAATGGGCGGCCGCTGATCATCCTTTCCTGTGCTAACTTGTTATTTGGTTGCTGAAATGTTAGTTCACATCTTTTGCTCAATTTCAAAACCGAATTTTCCTTACAATTGAATTTTTATTATTCTTTATATATTTAACTAGTTTATTTTTGAGTAGGTGTCTCACTGTAGCCCAGTCTGGCCTTGAACTTCTGTGTTCTCAGTGCTGTGGTTACAGGTGTATGCCACCATGTCCAGCCTTTATATACATCTATATGTATATAAATTGATTGAAAATATCTTTTCTCATGATCCCCAAATGTTTTCCCATTTGTTTTCCCCAGGAGTTTTAAACTTTCATGTTTTATAATTAAGTCTATGGTCTATTTACTTATTTATTTTCATTTTTATGTGTATGAATGTATAGCCTGCATGATGTGCACCAGTGTCATGCAATGCTTGCAGAGTACAGAGGGGGCGTTGGATCCCTTGGAACTGGAGTTACAAACAGTTGTTAGCCACCACGTGGGTTCTGAGATTTGAATCCAGGTCTTCTTCAAGAGCAGCCAGTGCTCTGAACTGCTGAGGCATCTCTTCAGCCCCCTCTATTGTCCATTTTTAAGTTAATTTATTTAAGGTTAATGTTTGTGGTATTGAGGTTCTCTCTCTCTCTCTCTCTCTCTCTCTCTCTCTCTCTCTCTCTCTCCTCTCTCTTTCTCTGAGCTATGGATGCTACATGCTCCCACTTCATTTGTTGAAAATATTATCTTTTGTTCACTGAATTGCTTTTGCATTTCTATAAAAAAAACAGTTGAGCCAGGTGTGGTGGTGCATGCCTTTAATCCTAGCACTTGGGAGGCAGAGGCAGGTGGATCTTTGTGAGTTCAAGGCCAGCCTGGTCTACAGAGTGAGTTCCAGGACAGCCAAAGCTACAGGGAAACCTTGTCTCGAAAATACCAAAACAAACAAACAAACAAAACCCCCAAACAGTTGAGCACATCTTTAAATGGGAAAGATTGATTCCTTTTTATTCATTGTGAAAGGTTTTATTGCAAATTTGTTTTCCTTGTCTTTATATACAAAATTTAGAAAATTGTTATTTGTTGCAATGAAAACTTGGCTGAACTTTAATATATATGTTGAATGCAGTTTGAAATTCTGATGCATATATTCCATCCTTTCTTCCAATCCATGGGTCACTATATTTATGTCTTTGGTTCTTTTCATTGTTCTGAGAACATTTATTGCTACCGGTTGAGATTAATAAAGTATAGAAGTACACAAGTATAGAGTATCTTAGTCAGGGGTGTCCCACATCACTTCTTTGGTTGGCGGCTTTATGTCCTAGCATCTCTGGACATCTTGGTGGTAAAGGCTGCTCCCTAGTATCTAGTTTTGCTGCACAGTTTGAAGCCGCTTCATCTTTGTTTTTTGCCTTCGAGGGTTCTCAGTTTCTTGGTTTTTAAGAAGTTGTCCTCTATTTGGTACAGAAAATCTTCAATTTGTCCAACCTAGGAGGAATAAACAGAACAAGGTTTGTGGTTGGTTCAGGGGTTCTAGTTTGAATGTGCAAGATCCCCAAGCCTGCTCCTTGTGTGTTGCACGTGGGGCTCCCCAACTACCAGGCTGCCTTTGGAAGGTGTAACCTTGTAAGTAGGCGGAGTCTGACTGGGGAAGGGGGTCACTGAGAGATTGGGAAGGCGTCTTGGTCCCTGGCGCCGCTGAGATACACTGAACCAGTGCCTCAAGCTCCTGGTGCTCTTGAACCTTGCGATCAGGGAGGGACGGGCGCCCTTGCCAGATGCAACCCTTTCCCCATAAGTTGCTTTCCTGTCAGGACTTTAGTGCACAGAATGAGAAGTAAGTAGTACCACTCAGGCCTTGGGAAAAGCAAACATGATGAAGTGCTTAAAATTCAATGCTATATACACAGGCTGGGATGTTTGAGCAGAACTAGCTGAGGCAGCACTGCTAGAAGCATAAGGAATCATCGGTTCCATTTCTGGTTCTCCTGCTTTACAAGTAAGTGCACTGCAGACATATAGGAGTCAGCTTTGCCACTCCATCCTGGGAAGCTTGTCTTGTGTCCTGTGTGCCACTCCCCAGCCTCCAACTATTTCTGGCAGCCAGTGAACCCAGGGATTTCAAAAGGAAGTAGATGGTGAATATTTAATCATGAAAAGCCTTTCTCTACCGCCTTTATTAAAACCAAGAGAGAAAATGAATCTTTCCCCTTCAACATTGGCAAGTCTAGCATTTCTGTGCCCCTGGCTAGCACGGGAGAAAAATGAATATTACACATTGTCTTGGCAGAAGCCATTTGTCCGAACATCAAAACGGAAATTAGACAAAAAAGCCATTTCCTTAAAAAAAAAAAAAAGCTACACATAACCCAAGAAAAACAAGAATAAAATAATGACACCAGAAGAATAATTCTTGAGAAAGCTAACGAAAAACATTAGTCTTTCTTTAAGAAATGTCTGCAATTATTCAGTGTAGCTGGTTGGGTATATTTTATATTGTTTGTCTGAAGAACTCTGGTGCAAAAATTTCCATATATGCCGAATTGGACTCTCATGAAAGTC
This sequence comes from Rhizomys pruinosus, assembly GCA_009823505.1. Classification (NCBI taxonomy): domain Eukaryota; kingdom Metazoa; phylum Chordata; class Mammalia; order Rodentia; family Spalacidae; genus Rhizomys; species Rhizomys pruinosus. The sequence goes on from VZQC01007611.1 coordinate 752,346, forward strand.
AGTAGATACAACAATTCATACTTAGCCTTGCCTCCTAGGACCTGTGCAACATATTAGTCTAACATCACTCACTAAAGAAACCATTGTCATTAACTTAGTTCAGAGCTAGGGCACTTACTATTCAAGGTACCTATCTACTTAAGATAAAAGCACTTAGGACTTCAATTTTCCAATTTTGAGTTCCACATTTAAACTGTTTGATTTATCATTCAGGGCAATATCCAAAAGATAATTTGGATTGTCAAAATGAGAGCAATAAATGGCAGCACTCAGCCATACGTTACATTTAGGACATACCACAACGGGTAATGTAAACTTCCACTGGGTTCTTTAAGAAAACAAAATAATTTATTTATGCAAAGCAATTCTTTTCGAGAACCTTTTCAAAGTTTTATCAGTTAAATGTCTCCAAGAGCACATTGTCATTTGTGATGGTTTGACTTTGCAGGAATCATCAAAATAACTTGAAGTCAAGCCATTATTTTATATATTCCGTGTATTTATACGATCCAGTTTTCACCAAGCTAGTAAGTAAAACCATAAAATTACCCCAAACCAAAACAACTAAATCTGAAGCTTGAGTGATGGCAGTGGCCTAAGAAGCACTGGCTGCTCTTGCAGAAGATCTGGGTTTGTTTCTCCATAGCATCATAGGTTTCTAACAACCTTCTATAACTCCCGTTCTAATGGTATCCAACACCCTTTTCTGCCTTTCATGGGCACTGCATGACTAGGGTGTACTACATCATGCAGGCAATACTAGCTCACATACACCATAAAACTGAAAAAATGTTAAAAAATACAGCAAAAACACCCCAAAGCCATTTAGTACACCTAGTACAAACACAACGGCTAACAGGGTCCCCTTTCTTCCATAGTTGAGCTGGTGACTCATCCTGTGCTCTGACAATGTATCATTTAAATCAACCTCTTTACACAACAGTGTTTCCAGTTAGCCCAAATACAATCTGAAATGGCAGCCAAACAAAAACAAGCTTTCTCCAACAAGACAGAAAAATAATTATTTTCAAATGCCCATTAAGTGAATGTCCCCCCCCACCATTGTTTTTAATGAGAACAATGTCTTTCATTAAAACTAGAACCAAGACGTCCGGCTGTGGTGGCCTTGCAAAATCCCAGCATTTGCGGAGGCCGACGCAGGAGGGTTGTGAGCTGGAACGCTAGGCTGGGCTTTAAAAGAACCCTGTTAGAGGCGGAGAGATGGCCTAGCGGTTTAAGAGCGCCGACCGCTCTTACAGAGACCCGGGTTCGATCCCCAGCACCCACATGGCGGCGAGAACGTCTGAAACTCCAATTCCAGGAGACTCCAGTTCCGGGGAATCCGACACCCTTTCTGACCTCCGTGGCATTGCACCGACACGGGTGCACAAAACCTACCTGCGACAGTACATTCATACACATTCAGAAATAAATAAAATAAAAAAAAAAAAACCTGTTAGAGACAACCCCACAACAACAAACATAATTGACCCGAAACAAGAACCACAAGCTGAGTTAGTGGAAAACAATACAGAAGCCCAGAGCCTGGAGTGTGTGTAGAGCACACACTCCGTGTGCCTTATCCCTGGACTGGGCTTGTGTCCCACCCTGTCCTTTCTATTTGTCTCACATAGATACCAGGATGATCACCTTTAAATAAATCTGACTACATTTGTCTTGCTTGAACACCCTCCCATGGCCCCCGCAGACCTTATGGACAGGTCTTGCTGCCTCTCCAGTGGTCTCACACCACTCATCTTAGCCATGCGGCACATCCCTCCGTTATCCTAGCACACCAGGAGACTCTGCACCCTTCATCTTCCTGGCGGGTGGTCTACCTGCTGTGGGGACCCCGTGGGGTTCACACGCATCCTCCGCATTTCTGGTGACCCATCAGTGCTTCAGAAGAGTCTTACTCTGGTCACCCAGGCAGGTTGGGGCCCCACTAATGTACTTTGGCAGCAGTTCATTCGTCTCTGCATATTGTAAGTTTTACTTAATTGTTTATGATTGTTTATATAATAACTGTCTTCCCACCTGGATTTACGTTACTTAAACGAAGGACTAAGTCTCATGTTGTCCTTATTCCCAGAACCTAGGAGATGGTAGAACCTCAGTAATCCTCTGTCTGTTGAACTGATTCAGAAACCAGTGTGTTGTTCTAGACTCAAAGGGGTGCTTAGTATGCAGCTTGGCCGAAGCCTTCTTTTCTCTTGTAAACGAAGTAAACACTGTTGATTCTCTATCACCATTGTTTAGCTTAGAGGCAATCAAGGCAAAGCAGTAATAACAAGGTGTACTCTCCAGGCTCCAAAAGGCCTCAGTGATGACTCAGCAGGAGCCTTGTGTTCTTGCCTTGGCTTGGCTCGTGGCTCTGGGGGAGTCCTTGTCCTTTCTGAGCATCAGTTCTTATCGAGTATTTTGTATTAGGAACAGGCTGTCCTGAATAATTTCAAGGACACACCCAGTCATAAAATTCCATGACGTGGACTCATTTCGGATCTCTGGTCCTAACGATGTGCACTCACACTTTCCAAGCTGAGGTTATTCTCTTAGATTACACCATTAGATGAATGACAGGTGCAGTAAAGTACGTCCATTTCAGCCTCTGTACTCGCTGAAGGAGAGCTGCAGAATGTTTTTGGTAAAGCGGGATCCTTATTTTCCTTTTTTTAAGTCACAGAAAGAAAAATGCTGGTTGAAGGGAAAACAGATTCATGTAACTAGAAAGAGCAGATTGCAAATGATAGAAATTTTCTATAAAGCCCTTAGGAAAATGAAACACTAAGAACATATGAGAGAGCGGGAAGAGAGAGAGAGAGACGAGGAGAGAGAGGAGAGGAGGAGAGAGAGAAGCATTTTAGACACAGTGTTTTTTTAGACTCTCCTTTTGGTATGTAATCTACTTGCTTAGTAGTGTCAGGATACTTGGTCACTCTGAGTCTAATCTTCCCATTTATAAAATGGGTAGGCAACATCTCTTTGTGTGCGTTATGTGCCAATGCTGGCTTGGTATTGCAGTGATATCTACCTCAGCCAGAATTCTGTATGTCTGAGTAGAATTCTGGATGTCTGATGACTGAGGAGAGTGAAGCTCTCAGGTAGAAGGTAAGCTCTGACCTACCCTAGGGCTTTTGTGTATAAGTCACACAAAAGAGTGAAGGGATTGACATCAGCTAGTTTCTTTGGTTGTATTTTGTTGGTTGTTTTGAGACCGGGTCTCATAAGGCAGGTTTATGGTCCCTCAACTCAATATTATTTCAACCATACCTAGTTTATGTGGTTGCCAGAGATCAACCCACGGGCTTTCTGCATACTAAGAAAGCATTCTATCAATTGACTTACATCCCAGTCTTCTAGTACCATTTAATTGTATTTATAGATACCAATCTATTTTTTTTAATTTATTTATATATTTTTAATGTGTATGAATGTGTACTACTGCTGCATGCAGGTCTGTGCCCCAACATCGTGCAATGCATGGAGGTCCAGAAGAGGGCATCGGATCCCCTGGAACTGCGAGTCAACAGATGGTTCTCAGCCGCTATTGGGTGCTGGGAACGAACCGGGTCCTCTGCAAGAGCAATTGGCGCTTCTTACCACATATTTTTTTTTTGGCCATCTCAGCCCCCTTATATTACGATTTTATGAATTTGAACATACAAAATTAATATAGATTGTGTCTCTCTTGAAATCCATGTTAAGATCTTAATTCCCAGTACTTAAAAAATTATTTTATTTTTTCGTTACATCTCATAAATGTACACAATGTATCTTGATCCTATCCACCCCCATTCTCCCTCCAACTCCCTTAGTCACTCCCGACGTGTCCCCTTCCCATCTGCCTCCCTGTGATGCGAAAAAGTAGAACTCTCACCTCACAGGAAGATAAGCAGAAAGTTATTCTGGTAGCTAAATATGACTGACCATGGCCCAGAAACTCTAAATTCCATTACTCTAAATTCCATGCTCCAATGTGGATACATTTTTATGAGGTTTTTATAGCAAGAGAGAAAGAACAAAATCAAGCACTTTTGAATACATCAGTGGGAAACATTAAGTAGGCAGTCACAGCAAAAAATAAATTTCAGATCCAGGTTCAGTTGCTATCTGCGGTCACTCATCCATTTGGTTGGTGGACAGTGGTGTCTGGTAAGCCAATACATTCCCAAAGGTTTTTGATCTGTTAGTCTTAGTCAGGAACAGGGCAAGAAGTGGCTAATCAGGGGGACTAAAGATGGCCTCATGAAAAAAAAAAAAAAAAAAAAAAAAACAAAAAAAAAAAAAAAAAAAAAAACACAAAATAAAAAACAAAAACAAAAAAAAAAAAAAAAAAAAAAAAAAAAAAAAAAAAAAAAATGGGTTATTAGGCTCTGGACCTGACAACATTCCAAGCTCCCACAATCGATGGTCAGCCTTTGCAGAAAGTTCAGTTAAAGGTTTAATGCAGTGTTTCTGGGGTTGGAGCGATGTGCCTAGTGGTTGAGATGCCGCCGCTCTGCGCAGAGAACCAGGGTTCCAATCCCCAGCACCCACATGACAGCTGAGAAACCGTCCCTGAAACTCCACTTCCAGGAGAACTCCAGTTCCAGGGGAATCCGACCCTCTTCTGACCTGCGGCATTGCAACGACAGGGTGTACTAGACCTGCATGCAGACCAGTACATTTATACATCAGAGAGATAAATAAATAAAACAAAATTAAAAAAAATACTTAAAAAAAAAGTTTAATGCAGTGTTTCTGGGAACTTTCCCTCACAGCTCATTCCAAAAGGGCTACTGTCCTTCCAACAAAGGGGAGCTTTGGAATCAGCATCAAGGGAGAAGTCAAGTGACAATGAGGGTTTGGATTGGGTTGATGTTGCAAGCCAAGACCCTGTAGTGATGGCCATCAAGCCACCAGAGCCTGGGAGAGGCATAGAGCAGAAACAGACTCTCCCTCACTGCATTCTGAAGGAAGCAACCTTGTGCCTGCTTTGATCCGAGACTCCTCAACTCCAGAACTGAGAATGCATTTCTTCCATTGAAGCCACTCACTCTGTGGCATTTGGCTACAGCAGGCCAAGCAAGTGACGACGGCCAGGTAAGCCAAGAGAGAGGCCACCCCTCTCTCCTCAGACCCAGTCAACCCTCTCAAAAGTTCACTTCCCCATTTTTGAAGATTCCCCAGTAGGTTAGGGTCCCATGTACAGGCTTAGCAACTCTTTGGCAACCAGAGTGTACTGCAAAGATGGTAGTGAGAAGTTGTCTCAGGGGCCGGCGGGATGGCTCTGTGGTTAAGGGAGCGCGTGGTCTTTTCCCAGAAGACCCGAGGGGGTTACACACAATCAAAAGACAACAGCGTCACAGACACCTGTAACTCCAGGCTCACGGGAACCCAGTGCTCTCTCCTGGCCTCCGTTGCCATCCACATACCATACTTACACATGCTCATAGTTAAAAAGTAAAATACATCTTAAAAATGAAGCCTGTCTCAAACATGAGAGAGTGGGTAAATTACTCCAGGAAGGATTTGATATGGAAACTTTTTTTTTTTTTTTGGTCTTTTCTAGATAGGGGTCTCCCTGTAGCCATTAGTGTCCTGCGAAAACTCACTCTGTAGACCAGGCTGGTCTTGAACTCACAAGATCCACCTACCTCTGCTCCCAAGTGCTGGATTAAGGTGTGCGCCACCACGCGCGGCAGGAACTTTCTATTAGATTTCAGGGATACTGGAATCTAATAGACATACAGGATTAGATATATTTATATAGGTTTACATGAACATGATCACACCTCAGGGACTGGAGGCTCAAAGGACATTTTAAAATTAATCTCATATCTCTCTCCTCCTCTTATCTCTCTCTGCATTTATTTATGTTTACCATGTGAATTCAGGTGCTTTAAGAGGCCCAGAACAGGGCATCAGATCCATGGAACTAGCCAGGGAATTAAAAAAAAACAGACTATAAAAAGATTTTTTATTAGAAAGAACAGAAGGCTGAGCAAACCAGAATCCAACTCTTCAGGAATAAACATCAAGCTTATGTGGCTGCAGTGTTGGTTACAGAATTCGAATGTATTCTTGGTGATTAGCAGTTTGGGCCAAAAATCCTCTCGGCAAAACAGCTATTTCTCTCTACCACAGTGGATTTGATTACATGAGTTTCTTTGCTCTGTTCCAGCTTCATTTCCAGACCAAATGCTTTTTAAATATTTATCACTCTTAATGGTTTGAATTTTAATTCTTATTAGAATTACAATTATTTTCAAACACGCTTGAAATGAATTTCTAAAATAATCTTAGCTTCTGAAACAGAATTGATTCTGCAGTTTGCTTTAACTTTTGGTTAGTCGTCAGTCAAGCCCTTCTACGTCTCTGCCTTCTTAGTGGATTTGGTGTATTGCAGAGCATGAACACCTCAGGTGTCTTCTCCTGAAATGTTAGCAGACATGCAGAACAATCCCACGCCAAACTGTATTACCAACTTGATTAAAAATGCCTATCCTGATAACACTGCCTATTTAGTTTACAGCTAAACAACTGCTATGAAACTGCTGTCACCTTTCCTGTACCAGGGGTACCATATGCCTGTGGCTCGGAATGTGTGCAATTCCTGAAGAAATTCTCTGGTTGATAATGCCCATTTATAATTTTTATGCTTTTGGGTTTTTTGAGACAGGGTCTTCCCTTAGTTCCAGCTGTCCTAGAACTCTTTTATGTAGCCAGGCTGGCCTTGAACTCACCCAGAGACCCTCCTGTCTTGCCTCCGAGTGCTGGGATTAGAGGTGTGTGCCAACTCCCTGCTGGACATCCTATTAAAAAATTTTACTTTATTTTTCTTTTAGGTATGCCTCAAGTAGGTAGGTGCCACGCTGGTGCACACTCATGTCATACAATGCCCACAGAGGCTCAGGAAGAGGATGTACAGCATCTTTCTGGAACTAGGAGTTTAGGACAGTTGTTAGCCATCATGTGGTGCTGGGATCCCTGAACCGGGTCCTCCGCAAGAGCAGTCAGTGCTCTTAACTGCTGAGCCATCTCTCCAGCCTGTGAAAAGCCTCTTAAGGTTGTAGTAAAGATGAAAGGGAGGTAGATGGGGGTACAGCACAGTGGCAGAGGGACACTTGCTGCCCTTCCAGAGGATCCAACCTCAGTTCCCGGCACCACGTTGGGCGGCTCAGAGCTGCCGGGTAACTTCAGCTTCAGGGGATTCGAACCTCCTTCTGGCCTCTGTGGCCAGGTGCACTAGCCCATAACCCCACATATACAGAATTAAAAATAAAAATAATTTAAACAATTAAAAAAAAAAAAAAAATGAGGGGTTCCACTGTTCCATCACAGAGGTGGAAGCCTCATGAATTATTGCTGTTAAAAAAATTGGGGGTGGGGGCATTGAGAGATGGCTCAGTAGTTAAGAGCACCGACTGCACTTGCAGAAGACCCAGGTTCGATTCTCCGCACCCACCATGGTGGCTAGAACTCTCTTTATCGCCGGGTGTGGTTGGCACATGCCTTTAATCCTAGCAATTGGGAGGCAGAGGCAGGGGATCTTTGTGAGTTCAAGGCCCAGTCTGGTCTACAGAGTGAGTCCAGGACAGCTAGGGCTACGGGAGACCTGTTCTCAAAAAAGGCCAAAAAAAAAAAAAAATAAAAAGCAGGGCGTGGTGGCGAGTGCCTTTATCCTAGCACTCAAGAGGCAGAGGCAGGTGGATCTCTGTGAGTTCAAGGCCCACCTGGTCTACAGAGTACAGTTTCCAGCCAGCTGGGGGCTATAGGTGAAACCCTGTCTCAAAAAAAAAAAAAATCCCAGCTGGGCCTGGTGTACAACCTGTAATCCTAGCACTCAGGAGGTGGCGAGGCAGGTGGAACTCTGTGAGTTCAAGGCTAGTCTGATCTAAAAAGTGAAGTTCCAGGCCAGCTGGGGTACACGGAACCCTGTCTCAAAAAGACCACAAAAAACCAAAAACAAAAACTCAAAGGGATTGTTTGTCCCTTTCTCCGGTGACACAATAAGATGCAGTCTATGAAGAAAAATAGTCTTCACTAGATGCCCAATCTGGCAGGTCTTGATTTCGGAATTCTCATCTTCTGTGAGAAATAAATTTGTTATTTATAAGCCACCAAGATTGTGGTATTTTGTCATAGTATTCTGAATAAGAGATCATGCATCATGATTTTTTTAAAATCTAGGTTTTAGAGTTTAATTGCAAATTTTATTTGAAGGTTGAATGTTGCTGTGTTTATTTTATTATTATTATTATTATTATTATATAAAGCAGGGCTGGCCTGGAAACTTGCATCTATCTTTTGCTTCTGCCTTCTGAGTGCTGGGATTATAGGCATGTTCAGAAAACCAAATATTATTGTTATTAAAACTTTTCTTTTTGAGATAATTGTAGATTCTACATTCACTAGTAAGAAATAACATGGGAAGAATCTGTGTATCTGTGTTCTTTTCCCCCAGTTCTCTGAAGAGTAACAGCATCTCAAAACTACAAAACACCACAGTCAGTATAATGATGTTAAAACATATGAGTAAGACATTGATCTTACATGATGTTTTTGTATGGCTACCCTAGTTTTCTCCTCTTCCATGACCTGTCAACCTCTAATCAGCTCTGTCCTTGAAAGAAGATTATCTAAAAGGAATCAGTATCTAATTCCACTCTTCTGTGGAGATTTATTCCTATTACCACATCACCAACTTGTTTCTTACTGGGAGTGGTATCACATGACTGTACAATTGGCCTCGTTATTTACTCTCTGAAGGATATCTAGATGATTCTAAGGTTGGGCTATCATGAAGTAGGTTGGTATGAACATTTGTTTACCTGCTTTTGTATAATTGCAAGTCTTCATGTCTCAGGGATAGATGTCCCAGGGGAATAACTAGGTCATGTGGTAGCTCTAAGATTACATTATTTTGTTATGGTTGTGCATATCGATTTACACGAATAGCTGATGTTATCATAATACATACCTGTGCAAGTGTATTTGATCATATTTATTCCCTCATTATCTTCCTTATTTCTCTCTCCCTTTAGGATTGTTTTTTTTTTTTTTTTTGTCTTTTGAGGACAGGGTCTCCCTGTAGCCATGGCTGGTGACACCACGCCCAGCTCCCTTAGCACTTGAAACACATGAAACAGCTGCATTTTTTCCCCCCCACTGGTTGTTCCACTTTTCTTCCCCATTAGCCAGGGCACTCTGATCCAGTATCCCTACATGGGCACCAGGATTAGGTATTGACCAATATCTTTTTAATTTTGCCCTTTTTACTTGTTGGTGACATTGCTGTTTTTAATTTTCATTTCCTTAATGGGCGGCCGCTGATCATCCTTTCCTGTGCTAACTTGTTATTTGGTTGCTGAAATGTTAGTTCACATCTTTTGCTCAATTTCAAAACCGAATTTTCCTTACAGTGAATTTTTATTATTCTTTATATATTTAACTAGTTTATTTTTGAGTAGGTGTCTCACTGTAGTCCAGTCTGGCCTTGAACTTCTGTGTTCTCAGTGCTGTGGTTACAGGGTATGCCACCATGTCCAGCCTTTATATACATCTATATGTATATAAATTGATTGAAAATATCTTTTCTCATGATCCCCAAATGTTTTCCCATTTGTTTTTACCCAGGGTTTTAAACTTTATGTTTTAAAATTAGTCTATGGTCTATTTACTTATTTATTTTCATTTTTTGTGTATGAATGTATTAGCCTGCATGATGTGCACAGTGTCATGCAATGCTTGAGAGTACAGAGGGGGCGTTGGATCCTTGGAACTGGAGTGACAATAACAGTTGTTAAGCCACCACGTGGGTTCTGAGGATAACCAGGTTTCTTCAAGATTGCACAGCCGCACTTTACTGCTGAGGCATCTCTTAGCCCCCTCTATTGCCCATTTTAAGTAATTTATTTAAGGTTACATGTTTGTGGTATGCTGAGGGTATCTTTCTCTCTTCTCCAATCCTCTCTCTCTCTCTCTCTCCTCTTCTTTCTCTGAGCTATGGATGCTACATGATCCCACTTCATTTGTTGAAAATATTATCTTTTGTTCACTGAATTGCTTTTGCATTTCTATAAAAAAAACAGCTGAGCCAGGTGTGGTGGTGCATGCCTTAATCTAGCACTTGGGAGGCAGGGCAGGTGGATCTTTTGTGAGTTCAAGGCAGCTGTCTACAGAGTGAGTTCCCGGACAGCCAAAGCTACAGGGAAACCTTGTCTCGAAAAATACCAAAACAAACAAACAAAACAAACAAAACCCCCAAACAGTTGAGCACATCTTTAAATGGGAAAGATTGATTCCTTTTTATTCATTGTGAAGGTTTTATTGCAAAATTTGTTTTCCTTGTCTTTATATACAAATTTAGAAAATTGTTATTTGTTGCAATGAAAACTTGGCTGAACTTTAATATATATGTTGAATGCAGTTTGAAATTCTGATGCATATATTCCATCCTTTCTTCCAATCCATGGGTCACTATATTTATGTCTTTGGTTCTTTTCATTGTTTATTTTGCAATTTTCTATTGGACATATAATTCTTTTTTTTTTTTTTTTTTTTTTTGCTCTTTTTCAAGGCAGGGTCTCCCTTTAGCCCCAGCTGGCCTGGTTAATTCTATAAAATGATGGGATTTGTCAAGACAGTTTTATACTGTTTTGCAGATTTTGGTGAATAAGTCTTGTGTGTGTTTGTTAGATTCACATGAAAACACGAGTTTTGGAGTGATTGCTAGTGTTACTGTACCTAACTAAATGCAGATGAGTTTTGTACATTCATCGCATCTCTTAGAACACATGCTGAACCTGTATTATTTATTTATTTATTTTAGCAATGAGCTTGTATTATTTTTAAAAGTGCTTTCTGTCTTAGCACAGGCTGTGAGTTTTCCTACATGAACAATCATATCATCTACAGATAGGAATAGTTTTCTCTCTCCCTTTCTACTCTACCCTTCTCTTTTTGTCCCCTGGCTCTGCAGTGGCTAGACTTCCCATCAATGCAGTGAACAAGGCTGTGACAGCTGACATGCTTGCCTTGATCCTTTTTTCTTTTTTCTTTTTTTTATTTTTATAGATTTCCAACAAAATTCCTTTTATTTAATTATAAGAAAATTTCTTTATTAAGTCAATGGAATTTCAGCATAAGATTTAGCATTTAAAAATTTTTTTACATTTTATTTTTGTATGTGTATGAATGTACTGTCTGCATGTAGGTTTGTACAACCGTGTCGTGCAATGCCGCGGAGGTCAGAAGAGGGTGTCGGATTCCCCTGGAACTGGAGTTCTCCTGGAATTGGAGTTTCAGACGGTTCTTAGCCTCCATGTGGGTGCTGGGGATCGAACCTGGGTCCTCTGCTAGAGCAGTCGGTGCTCTTAACCGCTAGGCCATCTCTCCAGCTCCAAGATTTAGCATTTTAATGACTATCAGGACGTAGGCTCTGGGTCTGCTCAGACTATCCCAGTCCTTAGTGAGGGTTAGAGGAAGAGACATCACTAAGTCGGATGGCTTGTCAGCTACTGGACAAGTCGCTCAACTCTTGTCCAAAGGAGGAAAGAGCCAGTTTCTAAGAAAAATTAAAGACATATTTGACATTGTATCATAACATCTCTTTCAACAATATATACTTATCGACAGTATTGGTCCAATCTCTTTGGTTCCCGCCCCCCCCCATGTTGCAATTTACTTTTGTGGTATGTAATCTTAATAATCTTACTCCCTGTGCAGAAATGAATCAACTCAGTGCAAAGAGAAACCCCTCAAGTTGGAATAGCCTTATCTTGCTTTGGAAAAAGGTTTTTCTGCTCCCTATCTACCCAACAGATGAACACATTTCCCCCTAAAGTAAAAAATGTTACTTCTGGCCTTGGAATGTAGTAGTCAGCTTTTGATGAACTGAGAAAAATCACCCAGGAAGGGCAGCTGCAACCACTAGGCGGCAGCCTTTGGGGACGTCTGAAAACCAACTCTTTGCCAGCTGCCCATGTGTGTGCACAAAGGCTCTAGCTCCCGACGGGGCTATTCCATTTCATGCACTAGGCTCAGTGCAGGCCTGGGGGTTTTTGGAGGACAGCAGCCACAGTTGGCTCCAGGAGGTAGAACCTTAGTAACTCAAGCTTGTCACTGATGGGGGCCGACCCGTTTCCCTTCTCCACAATGCCGACCATCCAGGCCTGCTGACCCTCTGCGTACTTGGGGAAGATTTGACTTCCAAACCAAAGCAGGCAGCCTGTTCTCTTAGCAGACAATTTTGGGTGACAGTCCCTAGAGGAGTCTAAAGCGCCCACTGGCCTTGCTGATGGCAGCCATCTTGGCAATAATTGGCAGATTATGAATGAGAAAGGACACTTCAATTTTGTTGTTTTGCGATGCCCTAAAACGGCAAAGCCTGTGATATCCGTGGCTGCATGGGCATTAAACGTGTGCGCCAGTCCAGCGGCAGTTCTGTTTAGGGTAGCCATGATGAACATAGCTTTTTGATGCATTATGAGTTCATTTTGCTGATGTACCACATTGGCCACTCCGCGGATGATGATCCAGGGGTTGACCACTGTCTGTCCGCCTGTCATTGCAGTTCCTCCCTCTTCAGTAGCATCCCGAAAGCCTTTGATCATGAGTGGCTTCATCCTTTCTAGTTTCTCCTCATTCATACTCTGGCCGACACTGAGTGACATTAACATGTCACACTCAGTAATGCACATGATGTAGAGGTCACTGCTGAGCACCTTGGCACAGGCTATGCGTCCCATCATGTAGGGATATTCCACCCAGGAGTAAAAGATCAGTGATCTGCACCAGTGACAGGTCCCGTGCTGCAGGGGGATGATGCAGGAGTCCGCTGGATGCTCAGGGAGGGGAAGGCTGGGCAGGCCTGGAGCTAAAATGGCCCGTAGTTGGAGGATCCCTTGGGGCCCAAGAGTCTTTCACCTGCTGAAGCTTCCGCCTCGCTGGCTGGCGGGGAGGAGGGCAGGGAAGAAGACTGGGCTCCGCTACTCTCCAGGCAAGCCTAGTTGAAATTACAGTGGAATATTCCCTACTGCACGAGCGCGACTGCAAGACTTGCGCCACGCCTGGGCCTGTCTCTTGCTCCAGATTTTAAGAGGAAAAAAAAAAAGATTCTTGTTTTCACCTTTAGTTGGGATGTTAGCTGTAAATCCTTGTATGTGTTCTTTAACAATTCAATGAGACAGTGTACAATTTCTAATTTTCTGAGTATTTCCCATATGCCACTGAATTTTGTCAAATGCCTTTTGCATCAGTTGATGTGATTTTTTTTTCTTTTTTCCATTTCTTTTTTTTAATTTTTTATTTCTGTATGTGTATGAATGTATTGTCTGCATGCAAGTCTATGCACCCGTGACGTGCAATGCCGCGGAGGTCAGAAGAGGGTGTCGGATTCCCCTGGAACTGGAATTCTCCTGGAATTGGAGTTTCAGACGGTTCTCGGCCGCCATGTGGGTGCTGGGGATCGAGCCCGGGTCCTCTGCAAGAGCGGTCGGCGCTCTTAACCGCTAGGCCATCTCTTTTTTCCATTTCTTTGCAGGGGTGTGTCTGTGCCTATGCCTGTGTATACTGTGCATGTTTGGATGTGTGTGGCACATGTTCCTGTGGGGGCATGAGCACTTGGAGGCTGGAGGTAAATATGGGGCAGCATCAGGAGCTGTTCTTCCACCTTACTTAAACCTGGAACTCCTGGATATGGCTAGTCTCATCTGGATAAACAGCTTGGGGATTCCCCAACTCTACCTGCCATGGCTGAAATCACAGGTGGTTATTACAGCCACTGGTCGCTTTTGTGTGTGCTGTGGATCCAGTCTCAAGTCCTCATGCTTCTGGGATATCAGTTAACTGTGGAGCCATCTCCCAGCCTGTTTTTTGTTTTTTGTTTTCTTCTTTTCTTTTTTGTAGCTTCTTAATAGATTACAATGATTTTTCAAATATTCAAATATCCTTGCATCTGTGATATAACTAAATGTTACAGTATGTAATTATTTTGATACCTTGCCAAATTCTGTTTGCTAATACTTTAAGGCTTTTAAGGAATATTGGTTTCGAGGTCCCCAAAATAACCCGAAGGGCATTTGTCTGGTTTGGTATCAGAATAAGGCCAGCTTTAAAACAAAAATTAGGAAATGGTACCTTCTCTTTTAGTTCTCTAAATGAACTTGAACAGAATTACTTCCAGCTCTTTTTGACATATATAGTAGAGCTGTCAACTGAAAGCAGATAGGCTTCAAATTTTGTTTTAGGAGTTTATCATTATAGTTATAAAATTCATATTATATTGGGCAAGTTGTGGTAGCTCTTAGGGTTGTTTTAAAGTTGGTACATTTCATCTATATGCATATGTTGGGTATAGTTCCTTTTATTCTTTTAATGTTGGCTGCACTTCATTTTTATTTGTATTTGTGTCTTTTTTCTTTGTTAGTCTTACAAAATGATTAAAACATTTTTTGGTAATGAAATGAACATTTACTGATGTTAATACTGTGACCATTTAATTACCACTTACTGAGGTAAATATTGTAATAATGCTCCCTTTGAAGATGAGAAACTCATGTTTTAGACAGTTAAATGGCTTCTATAAGATTATATAGCTACAATACAGAAAGGGAAGAATTATACTTGAACTGTGCTCCTTCTGTCCCAAATACCAACAGTCTTTCAATATGTGTTCTTTAAAAAGGCTAATGAGGGGGGCTGGAGAAATGGCCTAGAGGTTAAGAGCGCTGACGGCTCTTACAGAGGACCCGGGTTCGATCCCCAGCACCCACATGACGGCTGAGAACCGTCTGTAACTCCAATTCCAGGAGAACTCCAGTTCCAGGGGAATCCGACACCCTCTTCTGACCTCCGCAGCATTGCACAACACGGGTGCACAGACCCACATGCAGACAGTACATTCATGCACATAAATAAATAAATAAATAAAATATTAAAAAATTATAAAAAAAAAAGGCTAATGAGGGGCTGGAGAGGTGGCCTAGCGGTTAAGAATGCCGACCGCTCTTAACAGAGGACCTGGGTTCGATCCCCAGCACCCACATGGCGGCAGAGAACCGTCTGAAACTCTAATTCCAGGAGAACTCCAGTTCCAGGGGAATCCGACACCGTCTTCTGACCTCCGCGGCATTGTACGACACAGGTGCACAAACCTGCATGTAGACATACATTCATACACATACAGAAATAAATAAAATAAAAAAAAAGGCTAATGAGTGGGGCTGAAGAGATGGCTCAGTGGTTAAGAACCCTGTACGCACTTGCAGAGGAGTTTGGTTCCCAGCACCCACATGGTGGCTAACATGGGTCCATAATTCCAGTTCTAGGGGATCTAAAACCCTCTTCTGGTCTCTGTAGGCATTGCACCCACAGGTACACTTCGTGGCAGGGAAAACACTCATTCACACAAAATAAAAATAAAATTTAAAAAAGATAGTAGGTTACTAACTTGTTTAGCCCATCTTACTTTCAGATACAACATTGTTTGCTCTCTCTCTCTCTCTCTCTCTCTCTCTCTCTCTCTCTCTTTCTCTCTGTCTCTCTTTTTTGATCATGGAAGAGCTTTAGTTTCTTGATGGACATCACTCATTTTCAAAGTCTGAAATTTCTGAGAACTAGATGAAATGCATTGAACAAGTAGAGATTTACAACCTGCTTTGAAAAACAAGCCTGGGCTAGTTAGTAGAGGCTGCTCGGAGGGATGACCCCAGTCCACCGCTGATTCCTCCCCCCTCTGCAGGTTTAATGAGAGCATTGGCCGGGATTCAGCTCAGGAGGCAGAAGCATTTGACAACCTATCAGATGAAATGATTTAAGTTTTATTGGTCTGTTCAAAGGCCACTCTTGGCTGCATTGATTTTCTAGTTTTCTGTTTTCAATTTCATTGATTTCTAGTGTTATCTTTATTATTTTCTTTGTTTTGCTCGCTTTGTGTTTACTTTGTCCTCATTTTCTAGGTGTTTTAGATGGGGCTTCCATTGATTTGCAAGTTTTCCTCTTACAGTGTATACACTTGGCCCTACCAATTTCTCTCTTGTGCTGTTATAGCTGTGTCTCATAAATTTTGATCTGTTGTATTTTCATTCTCATTCAGTCAAATGTATTGTTTCTATTTCCTTTGGACTTCATTTTTGATGGATGGGCTTTGGAAGCACTTGGGAATTTTCCAGTTATCTTTGTATGACTGACCTTTAGCTCGAATCCACTGCAGATGGAGAACACATTCTTCATTAACTCAGTTTTTAAGAGTGTGATTGTTTATGGTGCAGGACGTTGTCTATTTTGGTATTCAGTTGATAAGAATGTATATTCTTCTGGTGGGGGATGGTATTAGAGCCCTTTGTTTGATGGTGTGGTTGAATCACTCTACATCTCAGCTGATTTTATATTTGTCTAGTTGTTCTAATCAGCTGTTGAGAGAGAGAAGACGAACTCCCCAACTATATTTGTGGTCATGCTGCATATATTTTGTAGTCTGGTTATTAGTGCATGTGTGCTTCTGATTTCTATTTTTTGGTAGACTGATGATTTTATTATTATAGAATGCATCTTTCTGTCTCTCATAATCTTTGTTTTGAACTCTAATTTTGTCTAATATTAGCCACTACTTCTTTTCTATTATTATTATTCTCATTTGAGACAGGGTCTCCCTGTATGTAGCTCCAGTTGGCCTGGAACTCACTCTGTAGATCAGGCTGGCCTCAATCTCACAGAGTTCTAGTTGTCTTTATCTCTTAAATGCTGGAATTAAAGGTGTTCACCAGCACAACAGCTATTACCATTATTATTATTTTATTATTATTATTATTTGTTGCTGTTGGTTTGATGTCAGATTGTGCTATGCTGCCCAGGCTGGCCTCCAGCTTGCTAGGTAGCTCCAGGCTGGCCTCAAACTTCTGATCTTCGGGATAGGGTCTGGAGTGCTGGGATTACCGGCACATACTACTCTACCCCCTCCAAATCTTCTTTCTGCTTATTAATGTTTGTATGATGTATTTCTTCCCCCCTTTGACTAATTGCCTCTGTACCTGAAACTCATTTGTAGGTTGGTCAGTTTTCTGTGAGCTCCGTCGGGCCTGCTGATTAGTGAGCTCCATGGGGCCTGCTGTTTAGTGAGCTCTGTTGGGCCTGCTGTATAGTGAGCTCCGTGGGGCTGAAAGACCCCCAATTCCTGGGGCTACTCCCACTCAAGTCTCAGGATGGTATGACACCCAACAAAATCAGCCAGAGACCGTCCTTGCTGCAACTACACGAGGTTTATTCGGGAGTAAACCAGTGCACTGGGGCCAAGCTCGTAACCCACGCAGGGGCAGAGGAGGTCAACCCCCCGGGACTGGGATAGGGAACTTTTAAAAGCAGAGATCACAAGGTATGGGGAAATGGGGGAAGGGTTGTGTAATAGTAAAAGAATCTTATCTCGGCACGCAGGCCGGCGACACACAGGTGGGTGCAACCTAGTAAAACATTTCTCAAGAATCAGTTAAGCAAATATTTCTGAGAACGCAGCAGTCTTTGTGATTAGCTAGTTCCTGGATTAGTGAGCAGGCAGTAGGGGGAAGGGGGGGTCGCGGGGAGGGCTTGTAGTGCACATGATTTGGAGGCCTCCTAAGATGGCGGTACTATACTGCTGTATAGTGAGCTCCGTGGGGCCTGCTGTATAGTGAGCTCCGTGGGGCCTGCTGTATAGTGAGCTCCGTGGGGCCTGCTGTTTAGTGAGCTCTGTGGGGCCTGCTGTTTAGTGAGCTCTGTGGGGCCTGCTGTTTAGTGAGCTCTGTGGGGCCTGCTGTTTAGTGAGCTCTGTGGGGCCTGCTGTTTAGTGAGCTCCGTGGGGCCTGCTGTTTAGTGAGCTCCATGGGGCCTGCTGTATAGTGAGCTCCGTGGGGCCTGCTGTATAGTGAGCTCCGTGGGGCCTGCTGTATAGTGAGCTCCGTGGGGCCTGCTGTTTAGTGAGCTCCGTGGGGCCTGCTGTTTAGTGAGCTCCGTGGGGCCTGCTGTTTAGTGAGCTCTGTTGGGCCTGCTGTTTAGTGAGCTCCGTTGGGCCTGCTGTATAGTGAGCTCCGTGGGGCCTGCTGTTTAGTGAGCTCCGTGGGGCCTGCTGTTTAGTGAGCTCCATGGGGCCTGCTGTTTAGTGAGCTCTGTGGAGCCTGCTGTATAGTGAGCTCCATGGGGCCTGCTGTTTAGTGAGCTCCGTTGGGCCTGCTGTATAGTGAGCTCTGTGGGGCCTGCTGTTTAGTGAGCTCCGTGGGGCCTGCTGTTTAGTGAGCTCCATGGGGCCTGCTGTTTAGTGAGCTCTGTGGGGCCTGCTGTATAGTGAGCTCCATGGGGCCTGCTGTATAGTGAGCTCCATGGGGCCTGCTGTATAGTGAGCTCCATGGGGCCTGCTGTATAGTGAGCTCCGTGGGGCCTGCTGTTTAGTGAGCTCCATGGGGCCTGCTGTATAGTGAGCTCCGTGGGGCTGAAAGACCCCCAATTCCTGGGGCAACTCCCACTCAAGTCTCAGGATGGTATGACACCCAACAAAATCAGCCAGAGACCGTCCTTGCTGCAACTACACGAGGTTTATTCAGGAGTAAACCAGTGCACTGGGGCCGAGCTTGTAACCCACACAGGGGCAGAGGAGGTCGACCCCCCAGGACTGGGATAGGGAACTTTTAAAAGCAGAGATCACAAGGTATGGGGAAATGGGGGAAGGGTTGTGTAATAGTAAAAGAATCTTATCTCGGCACGCAGGCCGGTGACACACAGGCGGGTGCAACCTAGTAAAACATTTCTCAAGAATCAGTTAAGCAAATATTTCTGAGAACGCAGCAGTCTTTGTGATTAGCTAGTTCCTGGATTAGTGAGCAGGCAGTAGGGGGAAGGGGGGGTCGCGGGGAGGGCTTGTAGCGTACATGACTTGGAGGCCTCCTAAGATGGTGGTACCATGGTTCCTAAAGACAGATTTTAAGGGTGCATAAAACCTTGGAGCAGGGGTCCTTCATTCCCCACTCTCTCTAGGACATAGTTCTAATCATAGAACTAAAGCTCGGAGTACCTCTTTAATTTTCTTCAGGCCCTTTTTGCTCTACGCACTGATATTGTTGGCGAAGCATTAAAATCTGCACAGCACCTACTCTCTGGCGAATAAAAGCAATTAGTCTATTGATTATGCAAGGCCCTATGGTGAGCAAAAGTAATAGAATCATCAGGGGCCCCATCAGGGCAGAGAATACAGTAGTCATCCAAGGGGACTTGGAGAACCACCCTTCATACCAACTCTGGTTATTTTCTCTTTCTTTTTGACATTTATCAAGCCTTTCTCTGAGTTTCTTCATAGAATCTCTAATAGCCCCTGAGTGATCAACATAAAAACAGCATTCTTCTTTTAAAGCAGCACATAGTCCCCCCTCCTTGAGGAATAGCAAATCTAGCCCCCTTCTATTCTGTAACACCACTTCAGAGAGGGAGGTTAGGGAGTCCTCTAATTTGGTGATTGAGTCTTGTAGGGCCCTTAGGTCGATGTTTATGGCATCTTGGAGAGTGTCAAGACCTTGTTTGAGGTCCTGGGGCCCTTTAATCAGGGCTGTAGTCCCCGTACCGACCCCAGCAGCCAAGCCAAGCCCGAGCATAACAGCTAGGGTGAGAGAGACAGGCTCCCTTTTATTCCGGGTTAGTCCTGTCTCATAAACTTTAAAGATTTCTTCATCAGGGTGATAGTAAATACGGGGCACTAGTTGAACCATAACGCAGAAATCTTTAGACTGATTAAAAACAGACATAGATATGCATGGGGTGAGTCCTGTGCTGCAAGCCCACCAGCTGTTATTACTAGGAAGTAAATACTGATTTGACTCCATGTTATTTAGAGTCTGAGTGAAGTTACAGAGATGTTGATGGGAGGGGGGCACAGTCCCTAGACATAACCCATAACCAGAGACTTCACTGAGGGTGAGTTTGCTCTGGGCCCCCCAAGGGCAGTGGTGAGGATTTGAAGTTTTAGTGATAGCCCCAGGGACAGCTGTCCCTTCATAGTAGGGGGGTCCTGCAGCTAAACAAAGCCAACAGGAGCGGGTGGCTTCAGGGTAGGTAGCGTTAAGGGCGAAAAAGGCCCCTTGTATGAGACCAAAAAGCCTATCACCAGTAGTGAGGGAGTGGGTAGCCAGGGTAGGCAGGGCGGTTGTCAGGAAAGGAGGTCCATGGGTAACTCCAGCCATTTCGATGGCGTGGGTAACATGAGTGGAGGTGAGGGTTTTAGGCGTGGGTTTAATTTTTTTGATGGCAGGTTTAGTACTTGAAGGAGGTGGGGGCCGGGGTAAGGTTTTTCTGGGTGGGGCTCTCGGGGGTCCCTGTTCTGTCAGGACAGGGTCTGGCCCCACTGCCACAGAGGGCAACTGGGTTTTCTCTAGGCGAATGATTAAGGTGGACCCCGCCCCCTCTCCATATTTATAGAAAACCATTCCCCAGGTTATACCATGTATCCATTTTTGAATATTTTCCTTTTTTCCTTTTTCAGTGAAACTTACTTTTATATAATCTAAGTCTGAGGGGGAACAGTCTTTATCTCTGTATAGCTCCATTACTACGTACTTGCCCGGGCCGGTATTGACAAAGGAAAACTTTACCCAGTCCTGGAGGGATGTTGGCCATTTCCAGTCTCCATCATTGGAGGTAACGCAGCTCCAGCGCCT
Organism: Rhizomys pruinosus; assembly: GCA_009823505.1. Classification (NCBI taxonomy): domain Eukaryota; kingdom Metazoa; phylum Chordata; class Mammalia; order Rodentia; family Spalacidae; genus Rhizomys; species Rhizomys pruinosus. The sequence goes on from VZQC01007611.1 coordinate 772,997, forward strand.
ACAATAGGAATCCTGGTGACCCCCGCAGTGTCTCCCTTTATCTGTGCCGGGGCAGCAATAGAACCCATAACTACGAACTAGGTTGGGAGGTCTGCTTTTAACCTCGGGATTGATCTGTCGGAAGCAGAAGTGCAGGTCAGGCCACCAGGTGCCTAGGGGGGCAATAGTCTGAGTACTGTTAACAGCGGTACCCGTATCGGGATCAATAATCTTCCAGGTAAGAGTCATGGGCTGGTGAGGATTGTTATTCTTCTGGCATTCGACGTAAGCGTAGCTTAAGAGGATTATCAGTCTTTTCCAGTTTCCAGGATCCATCTCGGGCTGCAAGAGGGGCGGCTTTGACGTGGGAAGCGTGGATCCAGGCAGAGACTCCTTCCACCTTAACCACAGTAGGGCTGGTCAGGAGCACAAGGAAGGGTCCTTTCCATCTAGGCTCGAGGTTGCCAGCACGGTGTCATCTAACCAAGACCAAGTCTCCCACTTGGAACGGGTGGGGTACCTCAGCAGTTCCAGGCATGTATGCCTCTTTGAGCTGCTTCCAGGCACCCTTTCTGACAAGTTCAAGGGCCTTCAGACGGACTAGGAGGGGTGGAGAAAGAGAAGCATTAGGATCTATTATGCCTCCCGCTTCCACTAGAGGAGGAGGACCTCCAAACAGGATTTCAAAGGGAGTTAGCTTAAAGTGGTTGGGGGTGTTCCGGACTCGGAACAAGGCAAAAGGAAGGAGGGTTGTCCAGTCTTTCCAGCCGGTCTCAATGGCTAATTTGGTCAAGGTCTCTTTTAGAGTTCTATTCATCCTTTCTACCTGTCCTGAGCTCTGGGGTCTATAAGCACAATGTAATTTCCAATCAATTCCCAGTTGAGTGGCCAGTCCCTGACTTACCTGGGCAACGAAGGCAGGGCCATTGTCTGATCCGATTACCTTAGGAACACCAAACCTCGGGAAGATTTCTTCAAGGATTTTTTTAGCCACTATATTAGCTGTTTCCGACTTGGTGGGAAAAGCTTCTACCCATCCTGAAAAAGTATCTATAAAAACTAGCAGATATTTGTTACCATATTTAGCAGGTTTAATTTCAGTGAAGTCCACTTCCCAGTAGGCACCCGGTCGGTCGCCTCTCAGTCGTTTCCCTGGAGGGCCTGTATGGTGCCCTGTATTTGTTAGGGCACAAGCTTGACAATTAGTGACAACATTCTGGATAATATCTGATAGTCCCATAACATAATACTCGGACTCATGGACAAGGTCCTTGAGTTTTTTTACTCCTAAGTGGGTTAGTCGATGTAGCTGGGTAACATATCTTTTTCCTTCTCTTTGAGGCAGGATAGATTTTCCTTCTCTGGTTTCTGCGACCCCCCGTGGGGTCCATTCTGTAGCTAGCTTAAGCTTTTCAATAGTCTGCAGGTCCTCGGGAGTATATTTGAAGCTAATTTCATTTAAAGTCTTTGGTCCCTCCTGTACTGTTAGGATCATGGCTCCTTGGGCGGCTTGTTTAGCACTGAAGTCCGCCATCTGGTTTCCTCTAGCTATTGCATTTTGCCCTCTCTGGTGGCCAGGGCAATGGACAATTGCTAGTTTTTTTGGCAAATGAATAGCCTCTAATAGGCTCAAAATTTGTTCTTTATTTTTGATATCCTTTCCAGCTGAAGTGAGTAGTCCCCTCTGCTGGTAGATGGCCCCATGTATATGTGCTGTAGCAAAAGCATACCTGCTGTCTGTATAGATGTTGACACATTTGTTTTCTGCTAGCCTTAAAGCCTGGATGAGCGTGATGATTTCAGCTTTTTGGGCAGAAGTACTCTCTGGCAGGATACTAGCCCAGATAACCTTTTTGCCATCCACTACCGCCACCCCAGCCCTCCTTTTACCTTCTACCTGCTTCCATCAGTGTACCAGCAGGGACATCCTGGCCATGGCTGATCTGTGAGATCCTTTTGAGTCCCAGTTTCTTCTGCTAGGATGTCGGGGGACTGATGAACAGGTGTCGAGTCATCAGAGTAGGGCAGTAATGTGGCACGGTTCAGGATAGCCGGAGGCGCAAAAGTTACTCTTTCTGTCAGTAGTAGGCTTTGGTAGTGGGTCATGCATATGTTGGTCATCCAGTGGTCAGGGAGCTGGTGTATAATACTCTCCAGAGCATGAGGGGCTACTACAGTTGTTGATTGTCCCAAAGTTAGTTTATCAGCATCTTTGAGGAGAAGGGCTATAGCTGCTATAGCTTTGAGACAGGACGGCCAGCCGCTGGCCACAGGATCAAGTTTTTTTGATAGGTAGGCTATCGGCCACTTCCATGGGCCCAGGGATTGGGTAAGAACTCCTCTGGCAACCCCCGCCCATTCATCCACATATAAAGTGAATGGTTTAGCCAGGTCAGGCAAGGCCAAAGTGGGGGCCTCCAATAGGGCCTGTTTAATTTGATCAAAGGCCTGTTGCTGCGTCGAGGTCCAGATAAAATTCTCAGTCTCTTTAGTGAGGGGATATAAGGGGGTGGCCAATGTGGTGAACCTGGGTATCCATAGCCTGCAGAAGCCAGCTGTCCCCAGGAACTCCCTAACTTGCCTAGGGCTGGTGGGAACTGGGATCTGCATCACAGTTCTTTTTCTAGCCTCAGTCAGCCATCTTTTACCTTCTTTTAGTGTATAACCAAGATGGTTTTTTTCCAGTGGCTCCAATCACAATAGTTGTTTTATCTTTTAAAATTCCTAATGGTTTCTTTAGAACAGAAAACTCTGCCCCGATGTTGACAAGAAACTCCATAGGGGTCCCCTCCACTCTCAGGGTTACCCTAGGCTCAGGGAGGGGGTCCAAGCCCTGTCCCCCCAGTCATCATCCGACCCCAAGGTCAGGGTCTTCGAGACCTTGGTGTTTAACCTTTTTTTAGGGCACTCTCAAGCCCAGTGTCCTTTTTCTTTACAGTATGCACACTGATCCTTTGCCAGTAGTGGTCGTGAGGTTTCAGAACCTCGGAGTTTTCTCGGCCTTGAGTTGCCCAGATACCCTATCTGTCTATTCTCCCTCTCAGTCCCTCACACTTCCCTATCACCTACTACTGTGGCCAAAGTCCTAGTCAAATTTTTCTCTCGTTTTCTCTCTCTCCTATCTTCTCTTTCTTCAGCTTCCTTTTTCTCTCTTTCTCTACGTTCCTCATCTGTCTCCCTTTTGTGATACACTTTCTCCACCTCTTTAACAAGGTCCTGTAAGGACAAGGTCTGGAGACCCTCTAACCACTGCAATCATCTTATGTCTGTGGCTGATTGCCCAATAAAAGCCATGGCTACTGCCGCCTGCTCTCCCTCAGAAGCGGGATCAAAAGGCGTATAGCGTCGGTATGCCTCCATGAGTCTCTCTAGAAATATGGCTGGTGGTTCCCTTTCTCCTTGTAGGACCTCTCTTACCTTAGCCAGATTGGTGGGCCTTCTCCCGGCCCCCTTGAGACCTCGTCAACCTCTCCCTACCTTCCACCGTATTGTAGTCCCAATTGGGATGATTCAGGGGGAATCCAGCATCTATCTCATTCTGAAGCTGGGTCAGTTGTCCATCTACACCAGGAACATTTTTCCGGGCCTCCAACAGGATTCTCTCTCTCTCCTCTGTGGTAAACAGGACCTGCAGCAGCTGCTGACAGTCATCCCACGTTGGTTGATGGGAAAACATCAATGACTCAATCAGACCTGTAAGACTGGACGGATTCTCAGAGAAAGGGGCATGGTTAGTTTTCCAATTGTACAAATCAGCTGATGAGAAGGGCCAATATTGTAGAGGTTGGAGTTGCCCAGGATCGACTGGGGGGCCGTAAACACGCAGGGGTATCGCCGTGGTTGAATTGGGTCCCTCAGGACTATGGGCACGTCAGCTGCGAGTCCCAGCAGCCAGTCCTTCTGCTATTCCTCTGGCTGCACCCTGGTCAGGGTGGTGGTTTCTCTGGGGAGGAAGGTGGTAAGGGGGGGGGTTTCCTATAGGCCTAGCTCCTCGATCTCAGGATTGATCTTTGGGGGAGCCAAAGGCCCTTCAGGCAGGTCGGGATCTGCCGTGGATGTTTTTACTTTCGGTGGTTCTTGTTTTGGTTGGTCTTGTCGGGCCACCAGAACTCGGGAGCTGGGGCCAATTTCCTGCGTCCAAAGCTTCAGCCAAGGGGGAGGTCTTTGAGCCAAATCTTCCCAGACAAAAATGTAAGGGATTTGGTTGGGGTGCGACCCCGGTCCCTTCTGTAAAACAGTCTCCTTAATGGCAAAGATAATAGTTAGATTAAGGGTACCTTCAGGGGGCCAGCCTACTCCATAGGATGGCCACTTGGATGAGCAATAAGTCCTCCAAGGTCCCCTTTTTACCTCAACAGACAAATTTTTGGCTCGTTTATTTACCTCAGTCCAATGATCTAGTGTCTGCCCAAGTGGAGTACTGACAATCTGTCCCATCGTCAAGGTCACACAGAACACAAATAAAACACTCAAAGATATAATAGAAACAGAAACTAGGACCCATCTCTTGTGAGTCCTCCAACACCAAGAAACAGACTCAGATGGCCGAAAGGGTATGACAACTCCCGATTCTATGGGAGCCTCAACGTCCATGTTGGCACCCAGATGGGAGGGCTTCGAGCATCCTCGGGCCTCCCTCAGACCTCCTGGGATGTCTCCCAGGGTGATACAGTCAGTTACCTTCCTGACACGTCTGTCGGTAATGCTCCCCTCCTCTCCGGGATGGGGAGTTCATTGCTCTCACGAGTGCGGAATGACTGTATGCCGAAAATAACAGATTTGGCACCCCCGAGAGTCAGACAGAGACGGTAGACAAACAGGCAGGAAAAGAACCTTACAGAACCTTACCTCCAAGAGGGTTCTGGCGATTTGGGGGGGGCAGTCTTTGATTCTGGACGAGCCCCTAAAATGAAAGACCCCCAATTCCTGGGGCAACTCCTACTCAAGTCTTGGGATGGTATGACACCCAACAAAATCAGCCAGAGACTGTCCTTGCTGCAACTACATGAGGTTTATTCGGGAGTAAACCAGTGCAGTGGGGCCGAGCTCATAACCCACGCAGGGGCAGAGGAGGTCGACCCCCCGGGACTGGGATAGGGAACTTTTAAAAGCAGAGATCACAAGGTATGGGGAAATGGGGGAAGGGTTGTGTAATAGTAAAAGAATCTTACCTCGGCACGCAGGCTGGCGACACACAGGCGAGTGCAACCTAGTAAAACATTTCTCAAGAATCAGTTAAGCAAATATTTCTGAGAACGCAGCAGTCTTTGTGATTAGCTAGTTCCTGGATTAGTGAGCAGGCAGTAGGGGGAAGGGGGGGGTCGCGGGGAGGGCTTGTAGTGCACATGATTTGGAGGCCTCCTAAGATGGCGGTACCATGGTTCCTAAAGACAGATTTTAAGGGTGCATAAAACCTTGGAGCAGGGGTCCTTCAGGGCCTGCTGTATAGTGAGCTCCGTGGGGCCTGCTGTTTAGTGAGCTCTGTGGGGCCTGCTGTTTAGTGAGCTCCGTGGGGCCTGCTGTTTAGTGAGCTCCGTGGGGCCTGCTGTATAGTGAGCTCCATGGGGCCTGCTGTTTAGTGAGCTCTGTCGGGTCTGCTGTATAGTGAGCTCCGTCAGGCCTGCTGTATAGTGAGCTCTGTTGGGCCTGCTGTTTAGGGCCTGTGGTGAGGCAGCATGTCATGGCAGCGGCACCCTGCTCAATGCCTCATTTCATTGCAAAGACATAAATCATAGAAGGGGAAAGGCTCCGGGTCCTAAGACCTCTTTCAATATCATGCTGTCAATGACCAGATTGTCCATTAGGCCCTTTACCATATGGACCCCTGGGAGACTTGCTAGATCCAAATTACAGTCCGTTATATTTATTGTATTTTATCATCAGTTTTGAAACTCTTTGCTCTTTAATTGGTAAATTTAGGCTATGTAAAGTTAATGTGTTTATGGTATGTTAGAGTCGAAAACGCTGTATTATTTGGGGTTCTCTAGAGAGATGACTAATACAATCAATATTTATTTATTTATTTATTTATTTTTATTTTTTGTCTTTTTTGTGACAGGGTCTCATTTTAGTCCCAGCTGGCCTGGAGCTTGCTATGTAGATCAGGTTGGCCTCAAACTCATGGAGATCCTCCTGCCTCTGCCTCTTGAATGCTGGGATTGAAGGTGTGCACCACCATCGCCAACTCAATATCTATTGAAAAAGTATTTATTTGATCGGCTTACATAATGCAGTCTGGGCAGTCCAACAGTGGCTGTTTTCAATGGGGAGGCTGAGCACCCAGTAGCCCCTCAGCATGAGGCACTACAGGCCTGTAGGATTCCTGGAGAGTCTCTGGTCTTCAGCCCATGTTGGGAGCCTGAAGGAACTGAACTTGCCAGAGAGATGTGAAGACAATGAGTAAAGAAGCAAACGCACTCCTTCTGGGTGTCCTCAATATGACGGGAAGGTACTGCCCATATTTAGGGTGGACCCACACAACTAAATCCCTCACTAGGCTCCAGAAGCTTGTCTCTTAGTTGCTTTCAGATCCAGTCAAGTGGACAGCCGACACACCTGCAGGAGCACGCCATTTTGATTTCTGTTTCCTTTGGCTTTGTTTCTGCTCCCTCCCTATTTTTCTGTGAGTATGTAAACACTTTTTGGAATTCAATTTTGATGTATCTCGAGTGTTTTTGGTGTAGTTTTTCATAGTTACTCTGAGGGTATGGAAGTGTGTGTGCGTGTGTGTGTGTGTGTACATGCGCGTGTGCTTCTCACTCTCACACAGACACACATAATTTTTCACTTTCATTGAAGTACATAATAATTTAAGATCTCTGCATCCTCCCCAGTTTACAATAGTCTATTCACAATACTTTAAGTCTAAAGTATTTCCTTTAACGCAGCAGAACTACATCATACACTGTTAGTATTTAACACAACAGAACTACATGATACACTGTTAGTATTTAACACAACAGAACTACATGATACACTGTTAGTATTTAACATAACAGAGCTACATCATACACTGTTAGTTTTTAACACAACAGAACTACATCATACAGTGTTAGTATATAACAAAACAGAACGACATTATACACTGTTAGTATTTAACACAACAGACCTATATGATACAGTGTTATTATTTAACACAGTGAACTATATCATAAAGTGTTATTATTTAACACAACAGAACTACATCAGACAGTGTTAGTATTGAACACAACAGAACCATATCATTCAGTATTATTATTTAACACAACAGAACTAGATCATACAGTGTTAGTATTTAACACAACAGAACTACATCATACAGTGTTAGTATTTAACACAACAGAACTACGTCATACAGTGTTATTATTTAACACAAGAGAACTACAGTGTTATTATTTAACACAACAGAACTATATCAAACATTGCTATTATTTAACACAACACAACAACATCATACAGTGTTAGTATTTGACACAGAGAACTACATCATACAGTGTTAGTATTTAACACAACAGAACTACGTCATACAGTGGTGGTATTTAACCCAACATAACTACGTCATACAGTGTTAGTATTTAACACAAGACAACTACAGTGTTATTATTTAACACAACAGAAACATATCATGCAGTGTTATTATTTCACACAACAGAAATACATCATACACTGTCAGTATTTAACAAAACAGAACTAAATTATACAGTGTTAGTATTTAAAACAACAGAACTATATCATACAGTGATATTATTTAACTCAAACACAAATATATCATACAGTGTTATATCTAACACTAAAGAACTACATCATACAGTGTTATTATTTGACAGAGCAGAACTACATCATACACTGTTAGTATTTAACACAACAGAACTACATCATACAGTGTTATTATTTAACACAACACAACTACATCATACATTGTTAGTATTTAACACAAAATAACTACATCATACAGTGTTAGTATTTAACACAACAGAACTATATCATGCAGTGTTATTATTTAACACAACAGAACTATATCATACAATGTTAGTATTTAACACAACAGAACTATATCATACAGTGTTATTATTTAACAAAACAGAACTATATCATACAGTGTTATTATTTAACACAACAGAACTACATCATACAGTGTTATTATTTAACACAACTGAACTTCATCATACAGCGCTATTATTTAACACAACAGAACTTCATCATACAGTGTTAGTATTTAACACAACAGAACTAAATCATAAGTGTTAGTATTTAACACAACAAAACGACATCATACAATGCTAGTATTTAACAAAACAGAACTCCATCACAGAGTGTTAGTATTTAACACAAGAGAACCACGTCATACAGTGTTAGTATTTAACACAACAGAACTAGATTATACAGTGTTAGTATTTAACACAACAGAACTTCATCTTACAGTGTTATTATTTAAAACAACAGAACTACATATTATACTGTTAGTACTTACCCAACAGAACTACATTTACAGTGTTATTATTTAGCAAAACAGAACTACATCATACAGTGTTAGTATTTAAAACAAAAGAAATAAATCAAACAGTGTCAGTATTTAGCACAACAGAACTAAATCATACAGTGTTAGTATTTAACAAAAGAGAACCACATCATACACTGTTAGTATTTAACACAACAGAACTACGTCATACAGTGTTAGTATTTAACACAACAGAACTACATCATACACTGTATTTAACACAACAGAACTAGATTATACAGTGTTAGTATTTAACACAACAGAACTGTATCATAGAGTGTTATTATTTAACCCAACAGAACTATATCATACAGTGTTAGTATTTAACACAAAAGAACTACATCATACACTGTTAGTATTTAACACAACACAACTAGACTATACAGCGTTAGTATTTAACACAACAGAACTATATCATGCAGTGTTATTATTTAACACAACAGAACTTCATCATACAGTGTTATTATTTAACACAACAGAACTACATCACACAGTGTTAGTATTTAACACAACAGAACTACATCATACAGTTTTAGTATTTAGCACAACAGAACTACATCATACAGTGTTAGTATTTAACAAAACAGAACTACATCATACAGTGTTAGTATTTAACACAACAGAATTACAGTGTTACTATTTAACACAACAAAACTACATAATACAGTGTTAGTGTTTAACTCAACAGAACTACGTCATACAGTGATAGTATTTAACACAACAGAACTACATCATACAGTGATAGTATATAACACAACAGAACAATATCATACAGTGTTATTATTTAACACAGCAGAACTATATCAAACAGTGTTATTATTTAACACCACAGAAATACATCATACACTGTTAGTATTTAACAAAACAGAACTACATCATACAGTGTTATTATTTAACACAACACAACTACATCATAGAGTGTTAATATTTAACACAACAGAACTAAACCATACATTGTTAGTATTTAATACAACAGAACTACATCATACACTGTTAGTATTTAACAGAACAGAACTAGATTAAACGGTGTTAGTATTTAACACAAGAGAACTGCTTCATATAGTGTTATTTAACCCAACAGAACTATATCATACAGTCTTATATTTAACACAACAGAACTACATCATACAGTGCTAATATTTAACACAACAGAACTACATGATACACTGTTAGTATTTAACACAACAGAACTAGATTATACAGTGTTAGTATTTAACACAAGAGAACTATATCATGCAGTGTTATTATTTAACACAACAGAACTATATCATACAGTGATATTATTTAACACAACAGAACTACGTCAAACAGTGTTAGTATTTAACAAAACAGAACTACATCATACAGTGTTAGTATTTAACAAAACAGAACTATGTCATACAGTGTTACTATTTAACACAACAGTACTACACCATACAGTGTTAGTATTTAACACAACAGTATTATATCATGCAGTGTTATTATTTAACACAGTAGAACTATATCATACAGTGATATTATTTAACACAACAGAAGTACGTCAAACAGTGTTAGTATTTAACACAACAGAGCTACATCACACAGTGTTAGTATTTAACAAAACAGAACAAAATTATACAGTGTTAGTATTTACCACAACAGAACTATATCATGCAGTGTTATGATTTAACTCAACAGAACTATATCATACAGTGTTATTATTTAACACAAGAGAACGAAGTCAAACAGTGTTAGTAGTTAACACAACAGAACTACATCATACGGTGTTAGTATTTAACAAAATAACAAAATTATACAGTGTTAGTATTTAACACAACAGAACTATATCATGCAGTGTTATTATTTAACACAATAGAACTATATCATACAATGTTAGTATTTAACACAACAGAACTCTATCATACAGTATTATTTAAAAAAACAGAACTATATCATAGAGTGTTGTTATTTAACACAACAGAACTACATCATACAGTGTTATTAAACACAACAGAACTACATCATACAGTGTTATTATTTAGCGAAACAGACCTATATCATACAGTGTTATATTTAACACAACAGAACTACATCATACAGTGTTAGTATTTAAAACAACAGAACTACATCATACAGTGTTAGTATTTAACACAACAGAACTACAGTGTTATTATTTAACACAACAGGACTACATCATACAGTGTTAGTATTTAATACAACAGAACTACGTCATACAGTGTTAGTATTTAACACGACAGAACTACATCATACACTGTTAGTATTTAACACAACAGAACTAGATTATACAGAGTTAGTATTTAACACCACAGAAATATATCATAGAGTGTTATTGTTTAACCCAACAGAACTATATCATACATTGTTATATTTAACACAACAGAACTACATCATACAGTGTTAGTATTTAACACAAGAGAACTACATCATACACTGTTAGTATTTAACACAACAGAACTACGTTATACAGTGTTAGTTAGTATTTAACACAATAGAACAATATCATGCTGTGATATTATTTAACACAACAAAACTATATCATACAGTGATGTTATTTAACACAACAGAACTACGTCAAACAGTGTTATTATTTAACAGAACAGAACTACATCATACAGTGTTAGTATTTAACACAACAGTGCTAAACCATACATCGTTAGTATTTAACACAACAGAACTAATTCAAACAGTGTTAGTATTTAACATAACAGAACTACATCATACAGTGTTATTATTTAACACAACACAAAAACATTATATAGTGTTAGTATTTAACACAACAGAGCTACACCATACAGTGTTAGTATTTAACACAACAGAACTATATCATGCAGTGTTAGTATTTAACACAACAGAACTATATCATACAGTGATATTATTTAAAACAACAGAACTACGTCACCAGTGTTTGTATCTACCACAAAAGAACTACATCATACAGTGTTAGTATTTAACAAAACAGAACAAAATTATACAGTGTTAATATTTACCACAACAGAACATTATCATGCAGTGTTATTATTTAACACAACAGAACTATATCATACAGTGTTATTATTTAACACAAGAGAACTAAGTCAAACAGTGTTAGTATTTAACACAACAGAACTACATCATACAGTGTTAGTATTTAACGAAAGAGAACAAAATTATACAGTGTTAGTATTTAACGCAACAGAGCTATATCATGCAGTGTTATTATTTAACACAACAGAACTATATCATACAATGTTAGTATTTAACACAACATAACTATATCATACAGTGTTATTATTTAACAAAACAGAACTATATCATAGAGTGTTATTATTTAACACAACAGAAATACATCATACAGTGTTATTATTTAACACAACAGAACTTCATCATAGAGTCTTATTTAACACAACAGACCTATATCATACAGTGTTATATTTAACACTACAGAACTACATCATACAGTGTTAGTATTTAACACAACAGAACTACGTCATACAGTGTTGGTATTTAACACAACAGAACTACAGTGTTATTATTTAACACAACAGAACTATATCATACAGTGTGAGTATTTAACACAAGAGAACTATATCATACATTGTTATTATTTAACAAAATAGAACTATATCATACAGTGCTATTATTTAACACAACAGAACTGCATCATACAGTGTTATTATTAGCACAACAGAACTTCATCATAGAGTGTTATTATTTAACACAACAGACCTATATCATACAGTGTTATATTTAACACAACAGAACTACATCATACAGTGTTAGTATTTAACACAACAGAACTCAATCATACACTGTTATTTTTTGACACAACAGAACTAGATTATACAGGATTAGTATTTAACACAACAGAAATATATCATGTAGTGTTATTATTTAACACAACAGAACTATATCATACAGTGAAGTTATATAACACAACATAACTTCGTCAAACAGTGTTAGTATGTAACACAACAGAACTACATTATACAGTGTTAGTATTTAACAAAAGAGAACAAAATTATACAGTGTTATTATTTAACACAAAAGAACTATATCATGCAGTGTTATTATTTAACACAACAGAACTATATCATACAGTGTTAGTATTTAACACAACAGAACTATATCATACAGTGTTATTATTTAACAAAACAGAACTATATCATACAGTGCTATTATTTAACACAATAGAACTACATCATACAGTGTTATTATTTAACACAACAGAACTACATCATAGAGTGTTAGTATTTAACACAACAGAACTACATCATACAGTGTTAGTATTTAACACAACAGAACTACATCATACAATGTTAGTATTTAACAAAACAGAACTACATCATACAGTGTTAGTATTTAACACAAAAGAACTACGTCATGCAGTGTTAGTATTTAATACAACAGAACTACAATGTTATTATTTAACACAACAGAACTACATCATACTGTGTTAGTATTTATCACAACAGAACTGCATCATACACTGTTAGTATTTAACACAACAGAACCAAATTAAACAGTGTTAGTATTAACACAACAGAACTATACCATGCAGTGTTATTATTTAACACAACAGAACTACATCATACAATGTTAGTATTTACCACAACAGAACTATATCATAGAGTGTTATTATGTAACAAAACAGAACTATATCATACAGTGTTATTATTTAACACAACAGAACTACATCTTACAGTGTTATTATTTAAGACAACAGAAATACATCTTATACTGTTAGTATTTAACACAACAGAACTACCTAATATAGTGTTATTATTTAACATAACAGAGCTACATCATACAGTGTTATTATTTAACACAACAGAACTACATCATATAGTGTTAGAATTTAACACAACAGAACTACATCATACAGTGTTAATATTTAACACAACAGAACTACACCATACAGTGTTAGTATTTGACAAAGCAGAACTACACCATAGAGTGTTAGTATTTAACACAACAGAACTCTGTCATACAGTGTTAGTATTTAACACAACAGAACTACCTAATATAGTGTTATTATTTAACACAACAGAACTACATCATACATTGTTAGTATTTAACACAACAGAACAACTTCATACAGTGTTAGTATTTAACACAACAGAACAACTTCATACAGTGTTAGTATTTAACACAACAGAACTATATCATACAGTGTTATTATTTAACCCAACAGAACTACATCATAGAGTGATATTATTTAACACAATAGCAATACATCATACAGTGTTAGTATTTAACACAGCAGAACTACATCATACAGTGTTAGTATTTAACAAAACAGAACTACATCATACAGTGCTAGTATTTAACACAACAGAACTACATCATACAGTGTTAGTATTTAACACAACAGAACTAGAATGTTATTATTTAATACAACAGAACTACATCAAACATTGTTAGTATTTAACACAAGAGAACAACTTCATACAGTGTTAGTGTTTAACACAACAGAAGTATATCATGCAGTGTTATTTTTTAACACAACAGAACTATATCATACAATATTAGTATTTAACACAGCAGAACTATATCATACAGTGTTATTATTTAATAAAACACCACTATATCATACAGTGTTATTATTTAACACAACAGAACTACATCATACAGTGTTATTCTTTAAAACAACAGAACTTCATAATATACTGTTAGTATTTAACACAACAGAAATCCCTCATACATTGTTATTATTTAACACAATAGAACTAAATCATACGGTGTTATTATTTAACACAACAGAACTACATCATACAGTGTTAGTATTTAACACAACAGAACTACATCAAACAGTGTTAGTATTTAACACAACAGAACTTAATCATACAGCGTTAGTATTTAACAAAACAGAAACACATCATACATTGTTAGTATTTAACACAACAGAACTACATCATACACTGTTAGTATTTAACACAACAGAACTAGATTATACAATGTTAGTATTTAACACAACAGAACTATGTCATAGAGTGTTAATATTTAACCCAACAGAACTATATCATACAGTGTTATATTTAACACAACTGAACTACATCATAGAGTGTTAGTATTTAAGACAAAAAAACACCATCATAAACTGTTAATATTTAACACAACAGAAGTAGACTATACATTGTTAGTATTAATCACAACAGAACTATATCATACAGTGTTATTATTTAACACAACAGAACTATAACATAAAGTGATATTATTTAATACAACAGAACTATGCCACGTGTTTGTATCTAACACAAAAGAACTACATCATACCATGTTAGTATTTAACAAAACAGAACAAAATTATACAGTGTTAGTATTTACCACAACAGAACTAAATCATGCAGTGTTATTATTTAACACAACAGAACTATATCATACAGTGTTATTATTTAACACAAGAGAACTAAGTCAAACAGTGTTAGCATTTAACACAACAGAACTATATCATACAGTGTTAGTATTTAACAAAAGAGAACAAAATTATACAGTGTTAGTATTTAACACAACAGAACTATATCATGCAGTGTTATTATTTAACACAACAGAACTATATCATACAATGTTAGTATTTAACACAACAGAAATATATCATACAGTGTTATTATTTAACAAAACAGGACTATATCATATAGTGTTATTATTTAACACAAGAGAACTACATCATATAGTGTTATTTAACACAACAGAACTTCATCATAGAGTATTATTATTTAATGCAACAGATCTTTATCATACAATGTTATATTTAACACAACAGAAATACATCATACAGTGTTAGTATTTAACACAACAGAACTACCTAATACAGTGTTAGTATTTAACACAACAGAACTACAGTGTTATTATTTAACACAACAGAGCTACATCATACAGTGTTAGTATTTAATACAACATAACTACGTCATACAGTGTTAGTATTTAACACAACAGAACTACATCTTACACTGTTAGTATTTAACACAACAGAACTAGATTATACAGTGTTAGTATTTAACACCACAGAACTATATCATAGAGTGTTATTGTTTAATCCAACAGAACTATATCATACATTGTTATATTTAACACAAGAGAACTACACCATACAGTGTTAATATTTAACACAACAGAACTACATCATACGGTGTTAGTATTTAACACAACAGAACTACGTCATACAGTGTTAGTATTTAACACAACAGAACTACAGTGTTACTATTTAACACAACAGAACTACATCATACATTGTTAGTATTTAACACAACAGAACGATGTAATACAGTGTTAGTATTTAACAGAACAGAACTACATCATACAGTGTTAGCATATAACACAACAGAACTACATCATACAGTGTTATTATTTAACACAACAGAACTACATCATACACTGTTAGTATTTAACACAACAGAACTACATTATACAGTGTTAGTATTTAACACAACAGAACTATATCATACAGTGTTATTATTTAACACAACAGAACTATATCATACAGTGTTATTATTTAACACAACAGAACTACATCATACAGTGTTAGTATTTAACACAACAGAACTACGTCATACAGTGTTAGTATTTAACACAACAGAACTACATCATACACTGTTAGTATTTAACACAACAGAACTACATCATACAGTGTTAGTATTTAACACAACAGAACTATGTCATACAGTGTTAGTATTTAACACAACAGAACTACATCATACAGTGTTAGTATTTAACACAACAGAACTACATCATACAGTGTTAGTATTTAACACAACAGAACTATGTCATACAGTGTTAGTATTTAACACAACAGAACTACATCATACAGTGTTAGTATTTAACACAACAGAACTACATCATACAGTGTTAGTATTTAACACAACAGAACTATGTCATACAGTGTTAGTATTTAACACAACAGAACTACATCATACAGGGTTAGTATTTAACACAACAGAACTACATCATACAGTGTTAGCATTTAACACAACAGAACTACGTCATACATTGTTAGTATTTAACACAACAGATCTACGTCATACAGTGTTAGTATTTAACACAACCGAACTACATCATACAGTGTTAGTATTTAACACAACAGAACTACATCATACAGTGTTAGTATTTAACACAACAGAACTACATCATACAGTGTTAGTATTTAACAAAACAGAACTACCTCATACAGTGTTAGTATTAAGCACAACAGAACTACGTCATACAGTGTTAGTACTTAACACAACAGAACTAGAGTGCTATTATTTAACACAACAGAACTACATCATACAGTGTTCGTATTTAACATAACAGAACTACTTCATACAATGTTAGTATTTAACACAACCGAAGTACTTCATACAGTGTTAGTATTCAACACAACAGAACTAAGTCATACTCTGTTAGTATTTAACACAAGAGAACTAAATTATAGAGTGTTAGTATTTAACACAACAGAACTATATCATACAGTGTTTTTAACCCAACAGAACTATATCATACAGTGTTATATTTAACACAACTGAACTACATCATACAGTGTTAGTATTTAATACAACAAAACTACATCATACACTTTTAGTATTTAACACAACAGAACTAGACTCTACAGTGTTAGTATTTATCACAACAGAACTATTTCATGCAGTGTTATTATTTAACACAACAGAACTATATCATGCAGTGATATTATTTAACACAAAAGAACTACGTCAAACTGTGTTAGTATCTAACACAACAGAACTACATCATACAGTGTTAGTATTTAACAAAACAAAACAAAATTATACGGTATTAGTATTTCCCACAACAGAGCTATATCATGCAGTGTTATTATATAACACAAGAGAACTAAGTCAAACAGTGTTAGTATTTAACACAACAGAACTATATCATGCAGTGTTATTATTTAACAGAACAGAACTATATCATACAATGTTAGTATTTAACACAACAGAACTCTATCATACAGTGTTATTATTTAACACAACAGAACTATATCCTCCAGTGTTATTATTTAAACAACACAACTACATCATACATTGTTAGGATTTTACACAAAAGAACTACATCATACAGTGTTAGCATTTAACAAAACAGAACAAAATTATACAGTGTTAGTATTTAACACATCAGAACTATATCATGCAGTGTTATTATTTAACACAACAGAACTATGTCATACAATGTTAGTATTAAACACAACAGAACTATATCATACTGTGTTATTATGTAACACAACAGAACTACATCATACGCTGTTAGTATGTAACAAAACAGAACTACATCATAAAGTGTTAGTATTTAACACAAAAGAACTAAGTCATACACTGTTAGTACTTAACAGAACAGAACTTCAGTGTAATTATTTAACACAACAGAACTACATCATACAGTGTTAGTATTTAACACAACAGAACTACATCATACAGTGTTACTATTTAACAAAAGAGAAAAAATTATACAGTGTTAGTATTTAACACAACAGAACTCTATCATGCAGTGTTATTATTTAACCGAACAGAACTATATCATACAATGTTTGTATTGAACACAACAGAAGTACATCATACAGTGTTATTATTTAACACAACATAAATTCATCATACAGGGTTATTATTTAACACAACAGAACTACATCATACAGCGGTAGTATTTAACACAGCAGAACTACTTCATACAGTGTTAGTATTTATCACAAAAGAACTACATCATACAGTGTTAGTATTTACGAAAACAGAACTACATCATACAGTGTTAGTATTTAACACAAAAGACCTATGTCATACAGTGTTAGTATTTAACGAACAGAACTATAGTGTTATTTAACAGAACAGAACTACATCAGTGTTAGTATTTAACACAACAGAACTATATCATACAGTGTTATATTTAACACAACAGAACTACATCATACAGTGTTAGTATTTAACACAACAGAACTACATCATACACTGTTAGTATTTAACACAACAGAACAAGATTATACAGTGTTAGTATTTAACACAACAGAAATATATCATGCAGTGTTATTATTTAACACCACAGAACTATGTCATACTGTGATATTATTTAACATAACAGAACTACGTCTAACAGTGTTAGTATTTAGCACAACAGAACTACATCATACAGTGTTAGTATTTAACAAAACAGAACTACGTCATACAATGTTAGTATTTAACACAACAGAAGGACATCATACAGTGTTAGTATTTAACACAACAGAACTATTTCATGGAGTGTTATTAGTTAACACAACAGAACTATATCACACAGTGATATTATTTAACACAACAGAACTACATTACACAGTGGTAGTATTTAACACAACAGAATTACATCATACAGTGGTAGTATTTAACACAACAGAACTACATCATACAGTATTATTATTTAACACAACGGAACTATATCATACAATGTCATATTTAACACAACAGATCTATATCATGCAGTGTTATTTAACACAACAGAAGTACATCATACACTGTTAGTATTTAACACAACAGAACTACATCATACAGTGTTATTATTTAACGCAACACAACTACATCATACAGTGTTAGTATTTAACACAACAAAACTAAACCATACAGTGTTAGTGTTTAACACAACAGAACTACGTCATACAGTGTTAGTTTTTAACACAACATATCTACATCATACAGTGTTAATATTTAACACAACAGAACTAGATTATACAATGTTATTATTTAACATAACAGAACTATATCATAGAGTGTTATTATTTAACCCAACAGAACTATATCATACAGTGTTATGTTTAACAAAACAGAAATACATCATACAGTGCTAGTATTTAACACAAGCGAACTACATAATGTGGTGTTAGTATTTAACACAACAGAACTAGATTATACAGTGTTAGTATTTAACACAACAGAACTATATCATGCAATGTTATTATTTAACACAACAGAACTATATCATACATTGATATTATTTACCACAATAGAACTAGGTCAAACAGTGTTAGTATTTAACACAACAGAACTACATCATACAGTGTTAGTATTAGCAAAACAGAACAAAATAATACAGTGTTAGTATTTCACACATCAGAAGTATATCATGCAGTGTTATTATTTAACACAACAGAACTATATCATACAATGTTAGTATTTAACACAACAGAACTATATCATACAGTGTTATTATTTAACACAACAGAACTATATCATATAGTGTTAGTATTTAACACAGAAGAACTACATCATACACTGTTAGTATTTATCACAACAGAACTAGATTATACAGTGTTAGTATTTAACACAACACAACTATATCATGCAGTGTTATTATTTAACACCATAGAAATGTATGACACAGTGATATTATTTAACACAACAGAGCTACGTGAAACAGTGTTAGTATTTAACAAAACAGAAGTACATCATACAGTGTTAGTATTTAACAAAACAGAACTACGTCATACAGTGTTAGTATTTAACACAACAGAACTATATCACAAAGTGTTAGTATTTAACAAATCTGAACTATATCATGCAGTGTTACTATTTAACACAACAGAAATATATCATACAGTGATATTATTTAACACAACAGAACTTCGTCAAACAGTGTTAGTATTTAACACAACTGAACTGCATCATACAGTGTTAGTATTAAACACAACAGACCTACATCATACAGTGTTAGTATTTAACACAACAGACCTACATCATATAGTGTTAGTATTTAACACAACAGAACTATATCATACAGTGTTAGTATTTAACACAACAGAACTATATCATACAGTGATATTATTTAACATAACAGAACTACATCATACAGTGTTAATATTTAACACAACAGTACTACATCATACAATGTTCGTACTTAACACAACAGCACTACATCATACAGTGTTAGTATTTAACAAAACAGAACTACATCATATATTGTTAGTATTTAACACAACAGAACTACGTCATACAGTGTTAGTATTTAACACAACAGAACTATATCATACAGTGTTATTATTTAACAAAACAGAACTATATCATACAGTGTTATATTTAACACAACAGAACTATATCATACAGTGTTATTATTTAACACAACAGAACTACATCATACAGTGTTAATATTTAAAACAACAGAACTACATCATACAGTGTTAGTGCTTAACACAACAGAACTACAACATACAGTGTTAGTATTTAACAAAACAGAATTACATCATATATTGTTAGTACTTAACACAACAGAACTACGTCATACAGTGTTAGTATTTAACACAACAGTACTACATCATACACTGTTAGTATTTTACACAACAGAACTAGATTATACAGTGTTAGTATCTAACACAAGAGAACTAGATCATAGAGTGTTATTATTTAACCGAACAGAACTATATCATACAGTGTTATATTTAACATAACAGAACTACATCATACAATGTTAGTATTTAACAGAACAGAACTACATCATACACTGTTAGTATTTAACAAAACAGAACTAGATTATACAGTGTTAATATTCCACACAACCGAACTACCTCATACAGTGTTATTATTTAACACAATAGAATTAAATAATAGAGTATTATTATTTAACACAACAGAACTACATCATACAGTATTAGTATTTAACAAAACATAACTACATCATACAGTGTTAGTATTTAACACAACAGAACTACATCATACAGTGTTAGTATTTAACAAAACAGAACTTTATCATATATTGTTAGTATTTAACACAACAGAACTACATCATACAGTGTTAGTATTCAACAAAACAGAACTATGTTGTACAGTGTTAGTATTTAACACAACAGAACTACAGTGTTATTATTTAACACAACAGAACTATATCATACAGTGTTATTATTTAACACAACAGAAGTACACCATAGAGTTTTATTTTTTAAAACAACAAAACTACGTCTTATACTGTTAGTATTTAACACAAAAGAACTACCTCTAACAGTGTTATTATCTAACAAAACAGAACTACATTATAAGGTGTTACTTTTTAACACAACAGAACTACATCATACAGTGTTAATGTTTAACACAACAGAACTACATCATAGAGTGTTAGTATTTAAGACAACAGAACTACATCATACAGTGTTAGTATTTAACAAAACAGAACTACATCATACAGTGTTAGTATTTAAAACAACAGAACTACGTCATACAGTGTTAGTATTTAACACAACAGAACTAGAGTGTTATTGTTTAACACAACAGAACTACATCATAGAGTGTTAGTATTTAACAGAACAGAACTACTTGATAGAGTGTTAGTATTTAAAACAACCGAACTACATCATACAGTGTTAGTATTTAACACAACAGAAGTAAGTCATACACTGTTAGTATTTAACACAACAGAATTACATTATAGAGTGTTAGTATTTAATACAAGAGAACTGTATCATACAGTCTTGTTATTTAACAAAACAGAACTATATCATACAGTGTTATTATTTAATACAACAGAAATACATCATAAAGCCTTATTATTTAACACCACAGAACTTCATCATACAGTGTTATTATTTAATACAACAATACTACATCATACATTGTTAGTACTTAACACAACAGACCTACATCATACAAAGTTAGTATTTAACAATACAGAAATACATTATACAGTGTTAGTATTTAACAAAACAGCACTAAATCATACAGTGTTTATATTTAACACAACAGAACTACAGTGTTATTATTTAACACAACAGAACTACATCATAGAGTGTTAGTGTTAAACACAACAGAACTAGGTTATAGAGTGTTAGTATTTAACACAACAGAACTACATCATACAGTGTTAGTATATAACACAACAGAACTATATCATACAGTGTTATTATTTAACAGAACAGAACTATATCAAACAGTGTTATATTTAACACAACAGAACTATATCATACTTTTATTATTTAACACAACAGAACTACGTCATACACTGTTAGTATTTAACACAACAGAACTACATCATACAGTGTTATCATTTTATGCAACACAACTACTTCATACAGTGCTAATAATTAACACAACAGAACTAAACCATACAGTGTTATTATTTAATACAAGAGAACTACGTCACACAGTGTTTGTATTTAACACAACAGAACTACATCATACACTGTTAGTATTTAACACAACCGAACGAGATTATACAGTGTTAGTATTTAACACAACACAACTATATCATAGAGTGTTATTATTTAACCCAACAGAACTATATCATACAGTGTAATATTTAACACAACAGAACTACATAATACAGTGTTAGTATTTAACACAGAAGAACTATATCATACACTGTTAGTATTTATCACAACAGAACTAGATTATCCAGTGTTAGTATTTAACACAACACAACTATATCATGCAGTGTTATTATTTAACACCACAGAAATATATGATACGTTGATATTATTTAACACAACAGAACTACGTGAAACAGTGTTAGTATTTAACAAAACAGAAGTGCATCATACATTGTTATTATTTAACACAACAGAACTACATCATACAGTGTTAGTATTTAACACAACAGAACTACATCATACAGTGTTAGTATTTAACACAACAGAACTACATCAAACACTGTTAGTATTTAACACAACAGAACTAAATCATACAGTGTTAGTATTTAACAAAACAGGACCACATCATACATTGTTAGTATTTAACACTACAGAACTACGTCATAGAGTGTTCGTATTTAACAAAACAGAACTAGATTATACAGTGTTAGTATTTAACACAACAGAATTATATTATAGAGTGTTATTATTTAACCCAACATTACTATATCATACAGTGTTATATTTAACACAACTGAACTACATCATACAGTGTTAGTATTAAACACAAAAGCACTACATCATACACTGTTAGTATTTAACACAACAGAACTAGACTATACAGTGTTAGTATTTAACACAGCAGAACTATATCATGCAGTGTTATTATTTAACACAACAGAACTATATCATACAGAAATATTATTTAACACAACAGAACTACGTCATACAGTGTTATTTAAAACAACAGAAATGCATCTTATACTGTTAGTATTTAACACAACAGAACTACCTCATACAGTGTTATTATTTAACACAACAGTACTACAACATACAATGTTATTATTTAACACAACAGAACTACATCATACAGTGTTAGTATTTAACACAACAGGAATACATCATGCAGTGTTAGTATTTAAGAAAACAGAACTACATCATACACTGTTAGTATTTAACACAACAGAACCTGATTATTCAGTGTTAGTATTTAATACAACAGAACAATATCATGCAGTGTTATTATTTAACACAACAGAACTATATCATACAGTGTGAGTATTTAACACAAGAGAACTATATCATACAATGTTATTATTTAACAAAACAGAACTATATCATACAGTGCTATTATTTAGCACAACAGAACTACATCATACAGTGTTATTATTTAACACAACAGAACTTCATCATAGAGTGTTATTATTTAACACAACAGACCTATATCATACAATGTTATATTTAACACAACAGAGCTACATCATACAGTGTTAGTATTTAACACAACAGAACTACATCATACACTGTTATTTTACACAACAGAACTATATTATACAGTGTTAGTATTTAACACAACAGAACTATATCATGCAGTGTTATATATAACACAACAGAACTTTATCATACAGTGATGTTATTTAACACAACAGAACTATGTCAAACACTGTTAGTATTTAACACAACAAAACTTCATCATACAGTGTTAGTATTTAACACAACAGAACTACATCATACAATGTTAGTATTTAACAAAACAGAACTACAACATACAGTGTTATTATTTAACACAAACGAACTACGTCATACAGTGTTAGTATTTAATAGAACAGAACTACAATGTTTTTATTTAACACAACAGAACTACATCATTATGTGTTAGTATGTAACACAACAGAAATACATCATACTCTGTTAGTATATAACATAACATAACTATATTATACAGTGTTAGTATTTAACACAAGAGAACAATATCATGCAGTGTTATTATTTAACACAACAGAACTATATCATACAGTGTTATTATTTAACACAACAGACTTATATCATACATTGTTATATTTAACCCAAGAGAAATACATCATACAGTGTTAGTATTTAACACAACAGAATTACATCATACAGTGTTATTATTTAACACAACAGAACTATAACATACAGTGATATTATTTAACAGAACAAAACTATACCATACAGTGTTATATTTATCACAACAGAACTAGAGTGTTATTATTTGACACAACAGAACTACATCATAAAATGTTAGTATTTCACATAACAGACCTACATCATACAGTGTTATTATTTAATGCCACACAACTACATCATACATTGTTAGTATTTAACACAACAGAACTAAACCGAACAGTGTTAGTATTTTACACAACAGAACTATGTCATACAGTGTTAGTATGCAACAAAGAGAACTACATCATACTCTGTTAGTATTTAACACAACAGAACTAGATTACACAGTGTTCGAATTTAACACAACAGAACTATATCATAGAGTGTTATTATTTAACCCAACAGAACTATGGCATACAGTGTTATATTTAACACAACAGAACTATATCATACAGTGTTAGTATTTAACACAACAGAACTACATCATACACTGTTAGTATTTAATACAACAGAACTAGATTATACAGTGTTAGTATTTAACACAACAGAAGTATATCATGTAGTGTTATTATTAAACACAACAGACCTATATCTTACAGTGATATTATTTAACACAATAGAACGTCAAGCAGTGTTAGTATTTAACACAACAGAACTACATCATACAGTGTTAGTATTTAACAAAATGGAACAAAATTATACAGTGTTAGTATTAACACAAAAGAACTATATCATGCAGTGTTATTATTTAACACAACAGAACTATATCATACAATGTTAGTATTTAACACAAGAGAAATATATCATACAGTGTTATGTAACAAAACAGAACTATATCATACAGTGTTATTATTTAACACAACAGAACTATATCATACAGTGTGAGTATTTAACACAAGAGAACTATATCATACCTTGTTATTATTTAACAAAACAGAACTATATCATAGAGTGCTATTATTTAACACAACAGAACTACATCATACAGTGTTATTATTTAACACAACAGAACTTCATCAAAGAGTGTTATTATTTAACACAACAGACCTATATCATACAGTGTTATATTTAACACAACTGAACTACATCATACAATGTTAGTATTTAACAAAACAGAACTACATCATACAGTGTTAGTATTTAACACAAAAGAACTACGTCATACAGTGTTAGTATTTAATAGAACAGAACTACAATATTATTATTTAACACAACAGAACTATATCATACTGTGTTAGTATTTAACAGAACAGAACTACATCATAGTCTGTTAGTATATAACACAAAAGAACTATATTATACAGCGTTCGTATTTAACAATACACAACAATATAATGCAGTGTTATTATTTAACACAACAGAACTATATCATACATTGTTATATTTAACACAAGAGAACTACATCATACAGTGTTAGTATTTAACACAACAGAACTACAGTGTTATTATTTAACACAACAGAACTACATCATACGGTGTTAGTATTTAACACAACACAATTACGTCATACAGTGTTAGTATAGAACAAAATCGAACTACATCATAAAGTGTTAGTATTTAACACAACAGAACTAAGGCATACACCGTTAGTATTTAACACAACAGAACTACATTATAGAGTGTTAGTGTTTAGGACAACAGCACTATATCATACAGTGTTATTATTTAACACAACAGAACTATATCATACAGTGTTATTATTTAACAGAACAAAACTATATCATACAGTGTTATATTTATCACAACAGAACTATATCATAGAGTGTTATTATTTAACACAACAGAACTACATCATACACTGTTAGTATTTAACATAACAGAACTACATCATACAGTGTTATTATTTAATGCAACACAACTACATCATACAGTGTTAGTATTTAACACAACAGAACTAAACCATACAGTGTTAGTATTTAACACAACAGAACTACGTCATACAGTGTTAGTATTTAACACAACAGAACTACATCATACACTGTTAGTATTTAACACAACAGAACTAGATTATACAGTGTTAGTATTTAACACAACAGAACTATATCATAGAGTGTTATTATTTAACCCAACAGAACTATATCATACAGTGTTATATTTAACACAACAGAACTACATCATACAGTGTTAGTATTTAACACAACAGAACTAAATCATACACTGTTAGTATTCAATACAACAGAACTAGATTATACAGTGTTAGTATTTAACACAACAGAACTATAAACTGCAGTGTTATTATTTAACACAACAGAACTATGTCATTCAGTGTTATTATTTAACACAAGAGAACTAAGTCAAAGTGTGTTAGTATTTAACACAACAGAACTACATCATACAGTGTTAGTATTTAACAAAACAGAACTACATCATACAGTGTTAGTATTTAACACAACAGAACTACATCATACAGTGTTAGTATTTAACACAAGAGAACTACGTCATACAATGTTAGTATTTAACAAAACTGAACTACATGATACAGTGTTAGTATTTAACACAACATAATTACGTCATACAGTGTTAGTATTTAATACAACAGAACTAAAATGTTATTATTTAACACAACAGAACTACATCATACTGTGTTAGTATTTAACACAACAGAACGATGTCATACAGTGTTAGTATTTAACGCAAGAGAACTACATCATACGGTGTTAGTATATAACACAACAGAAATATATCATACAGTGTTATTATTTAACACAACAGAACTATATCATACAGTGATATATTTAACACAACAGAAATATATCATACAGTGTTATTATTTCACACAACAGAACTACATCATACAATGTTAGTATTTCACAAAACTGAACGAAATTATACAGTGTTAGTATTAAACACATCAGAAATATATCATAGAGTGTTATTATTTAACTCAACACAACTATATCATACAGTGTTATATCTAACACAACAGAACTACATCATACAGTGTTATTTAACACAGCAGAACTACATCATACACTGTTAGTATTTAACACAAAAGAACTACATTATACAGTGTTAGTATTTAACACAACAGAACTATATCAGGCAGTGTTGTTATTTAACGCAACAGAACTATATCTCAGAGTGATATTATTTAACACAACAGAACTAGATTATACAGTGTTAGTATTTGACACAACAGAACTACCTCATACAGTGTTATTATTTAACGCAACACAACGATATCATACAGTGTTAGTATTTAACACAACAGAAATAAACCATACAGTGATAGTATTTAATAAAACAGAACTACGTCATACAGTGTTAGTATTTAACACAACAGAACTACATCATACACTGTTAGTATTTAACACAACAGAAGTAGATTATACAGTGTTAGTATTTAACACAACAGAACTATATCATGCAGTGTTATTATTTAACACAACAGAACTATATTATACAATGTTAGTATTTAACATAACAGAAATATATCATACAGTGTTATTATTTAAGAAAACAGAACTACATCATACAGTGCTATTATTTAACATAACGGAACTATATCATACAGTGTTATTATTTAACACAACAGAACTTCATCATAGAGTGTTATGGTTTAACACAACAGACCTATATCATACAGTATTATATTTAACAGAACAGAACTACATCATACAGTGTTAGTATTTAACACATCAGAACTACATCATACACTGTTATTATTTGACACAACAGAACTAGATTATACAGTGTTAGTATTTAACACAACAGAAGTAAACCATACAGTGTTAGTATTTAATACAACAGAACTACGTCATACAGTGTTAGTATTTAACACAACAGAACCACGTCAAACAGTGTTAGTATTTAACACAACAGAACTACATCATACAGTGTTAGTATTTAACAAAACAGAACAAAATTATACAGTGTTAGTATTTACCACAACAGAACTATAAACTGCAGTGTTATTATTTAACACAACAGAACTATATCATTCAGTGTCATTATTTAACACAAGAGAACTACGTCAAACAGTGTTAGTATTTAACACAACAGAACTACATCATACAGTGTTAGTATTTAACAAAAGAGAACAAAATTATACAGTGTTAGTATTTAACACAACAGAACTCTATCATGCAGTGTTATTATTTAACACAACAGATCTATATCATACAGTGTTAGTATTTAACACAAGAGAACTACATCATACAGTGTTATTATTTAACAAAATAGAACTTCATCATACAGTGTTATTATTTAACAAAACAGAACAACATCATACAGTGTTAGTATTTAACAAACCAGAACTACATCATACAGTGTTAGTATTTAACACAAGAGAACTACATCATACAATGTTAGTATTTAAAAAAACAGAACTACATGATACAGTGTTAGTATTTTACACAAGAGAACTACGTCATACAGTGTTATTATTTAATACAACAGAACTAAAATGTTATTTAACACAACAGAACTACATCATACTCTGTTAGTATTTAACACAACAGAACGATGTCATACAGTGTTAGTATTTAATGCAAGAGAACTATATCATACAGTGTTAGTATATAACACAACAGAAGTATATCATACAGTGTTATTATTTAACACAACAGAACTATATCATACAGTGTTATATTTAACACAACAGAAATATATCATACAGTGTTATTATTTCACACAAGAGAACTACATCATACAATGTTAGTATTTCACAAAACAGAACTAAATTATAGTGTTAGTATTAAACACATCAGAAATATATCATACAGTGTTATTATTTAACTCAACACAACTCTATCATACAGTGTTACATCTAACAAAACAGAACTACATCATACAGTGTTATTATTTAACACAGAAGAACTACATCATACACTGTTAGTATTTAACACAAAAGAACTAGATTATAGAATGTTAGTATTTAACACAACAGAACTGTATCAGGCAGTGTTGTTATTTAACACAACAGAACTATATCATAGAGTGATATTATTTAACACAACAGAACTACCTCAAACAGTGTTAGTATTTAACACAACAGAACTACCTCATAGTGTTATTACATAACGCAACACAACTATATCATACAGTGTTAGTATTTAACACAACAGAAGCAAACCATACAGTGATAGTATTTAATAAAACAGAACTATGCCATACAGTGTTAACATAACACATGTCATACAGTGTTAACATAACACTATGTCATACAGTGTTAACATAACACAACATAACTACATCATACACTGTTAGTATTTAACACAACAGAACTAGATTATAGAGTGTTAGTATTTAACACAACAGGACTATATCATGCAGTGTTATTATTTAACACAACAGAACAATATCATGCAGTGTTATTATTTAACACAACAGAACTATATCATACAATGTTAGTATTTAACACAAGAGACCTATATCATACGGTGTTATTATGTAAAAAAACAGAATTACATCGTACAGTGCTATTATTTAACATAAAGGAACTACATCATACAGTGTTATTATTTAACACAACAGAACTTCATCATAGAGTGCTATTATTTAACACAACAGACCTATATCATACACTATTATATTTAGCAGAACAGAACTACATCATACAGTGTTAGTATTTAACACAATAGAACTACATCATACACTGTTATTATTTGACACAACAGAACTAGATTATACAGTGTTAGTATTTAACACAACAGAAGTAAACCATACAGTGTTAGTATTTAATACAACAGAACCACGTCATACAGTGTTAGTATTTAACACAACAGAACTACGTCAGTGTTAATATTTAACACAACAGAACTACATCATACAGTGTTAGTATTTAACAATACACAACAAAATTATACAGTGTTAGTATTTACCACAAAAGAACTATAGACTGCAGTGTTATTATTTAACACAGCAGAACTATATCATTCAGTGTTATTATTTAACACAAGAGAAATACGTCAAACATTGTTAGTATTTAACACAACGGAACTACATCATACAGTGTTAGTATTTAACAAAAGAGAACAAAATTATACAGTGTTAGTATTAAACAAAACAGAACTATATCATGCAGTGTTATTATTTAACACAACAGATCTATATCATACAGTGTTAGTATTTAACACAACAGAACGATATCATACAGTGTTATTATTTAACCAAACAGAACTATATGTTACAGTGCTATTATTTAACACAATAGACCTATATCATACAGTGTTATTATTTAACAAAATAGAACTTCATCATGCAGTGTTATTATTTAACAAAACAGAACAACATCATACAGTGTTAATATTTAACACAACAGAACTACATCATACAGTGTTAGTATTTAACACAACAGAACTACATCATACACTGTTAGTATTTAACAAAACAGAACTACATCATACAGTGTTAGTATTTAACACAACAGAACTATGTCATACAGTGTTAGTATTTAATACAACCGAACTAAAATATTATTTTTTAACACAACAGAACTACATCATACTGTGTTAGTATTAAACACAACAAAACGATGTCATAGTGTTAGTATTTAACGCAAGAGAACTACATCATACAGTGTTAGTATATAACACAACAGAAATATACCATACAGTGTTATTATTTAACACAACAGAACTATATCATACTGTGTTATATTTAACACAGCAGAACTATATCATACACTGTTATTATTTAACACAACAGAACTACATCATACACTGTTAGTATTTAACATAACAGAACTACATCATACAGTGCTATTATTTAACTCAACACAGCTACATCATACTGTGTTAGTATTTAACACAACAGAACTAAACCATACAGTGTTAGTATTTAAGACAACAGAACTATATCATACAGTGTTATTATTTAACACAGCAGAACTATATCATACATTGTTATTATTTAACAGAACAAAACTTCATCATACAGTGTTAGCATTTAACACAACATAACTACATCATACACTGTTAGTATTTAACACAACAGAACTAAACCATACAGTGCTAGTATTTAACACAACAGAACTATGTCATAAAGTGTTAGTATTTATCAAACAGAACTACATCATACACTGTTAGAATTTAACACAACAGAACTATATTATATAGTGTTAGTATTTAACAGAACAGAACTAAATCATAGAGTGTTATTATTTAACCCAACATAACTATATCATACAGTGTTATATTTAACACAACAGAAGTGCATCATACATTGCTAGTATTTAACACAACAGAACTACATCATACACTGTTAGTATTTAACACAACAGAACTATATCTTACTGTGATATAATTTAACACAATAGAACTACGTCAAACAGTGTTAGTATTTAACACAACAGAACTACATCATACAGTGTTAGTATTTAACAAATCATAACAAAATTATACAGTGTTAGTATTAACACAACAGAACTATATCATGCAGTGTTTTTATTTAACACAACAGAACTATGTCATACTATGTTAATATTTAACACAACAGAACTATATCATACAGTGTTATTATGTAACAAAACAGAACTATATCATACAGTGTTATTATTTAACACAACAGAACTACACCTTACAGTGTTATTATTTAAAACAACAGAACTACATCTTATACTGTTAGTATTTATCACGTGAGAACTACCTAATACAGTGTTATTATTTAACATAACAGAACTACATCATACAGTGTTATTATTTAACACAACAGAAGTACATCATAGAGTGTTAGTATTTACCACAACAGAAATACATCATAGAGTGTTAGTATTTACCACAACAGAACAATGTCATACAGTGTTATTATTTAACACAACAGAACTAGAGTGTTATTATTTAAACCAACAGAACTACATCATACATTGTTAGTATTTAACACAACAGAATAACTTCATACAGTGTTAGTATTTAACACAATAGAACTATATCATACATATTAGTATTTAACACAACAGAACTATATCATATAGTGTTATTATTGAAAAAAACAGAACGATATCATACAGTGTTATTATTTAACACAACAGTACTACATCATATGGTGTTATTATTTAAAACAAAAAACTACATCATACAGTGTTAGTATTTAACACAACAGAAGTATATCATACAGTGTTATTATTTAAAAAAACAACTATATCATACAGTGTTATTATTTAACACAACAGAACTACAGCATAGATTGTTAGTATTTAACACAACAGAACTACATCATAGAGTGTTAGTATTTAACACAACAGAACTATGTCATACAGTGTTAGTATTTAACACAACAGAACTACCTCATACAGTGTTATTATTTAATACAATAGAACTAAATCATACAGTGTTATTATTTAACACAACAGAACTACATCATACAGTGTTAGTATTTAACACAACAGAACTACATCAAACAGTGTTAGTATTTAACCCAACAGAACTAAATCATAGAGTGTTAGTATTTAACAAACAGGACCACATCATACATTGTTAGTATTTAACACAACAGAAGTACGTCATACAATGTTAGTATTTAACACAAAAGAACTACATCATACACTGTTAGTATTTAACACAACAGAACTACAGTGTTATTATTGAACACAACAGAACTACAACATACAGTGTTAGCATTTAACACAACAGAAATAAATCATACAGTGTTAGTATTTAACAAAACAGGAACACATCATTCATTGTTAGTATTCAACACAACACAAGTACGTTATACAGTGTTAGTATTTAACACAACAGAACCAGTTTATACAGTGTTAGCATTTAACACAACATAACTACATCATACACTGTTAGTATTTAACAAAACAGAACTAAGTCAGACAGTGTTAGTATTTAACACAACAGTACTATATCATAGAGTGTTAGT
Organism: Rhizomys pruinosus; assembly: GCA_009823505.1. NCBI lineage: Eukaryota > Metazoa > Chordata > Mammalia > Rodentia > Spalacidae > Rhizomys > Rhizomys pruinosus. Next base: position 806,398 of record VZQC01007611.1, read on the forward strand.
ATTTAACACAACAGTATTATATTATGCAGTGTTATTATTTAACACAACAGAACTATATAATACAGTGCTATTATTTAACACAACAGAACTACGTCAAATAGTGTTAGTATTTAACACAACAGAGCCACATCATACAGTGTTAGTATTTAACACAAGAGAACTATGTCATACAATTTTAGTATTTAACACAACAGAACGATATCATACAGTGTTAGTATTTAACACAACAGAACTATATCATACAGTGTTATATTTAACACAACAGAACTATATCATACAGTGTTATTATTTAACACAAAAGAACTACATCATACACTGTTAGTATTTAATAGAACAGAACTACATCATACAGTGTTATTTAACGCAACACAACTACATCATACAGTGTTAGTATTTAATACAACAGAAATAAACCATACAGTGTTAGTATTTAACACAACAGAACTACGTTATACAGTGTTAGTATTTAACACAACACAAGTACATCATACATTGTTAGTATTTAACACAACAGAACGATATCATACAGTGTTAGTATTTAACAGAACAGAACGATATCATACAGTGTTATTATTTAACACAACAGAACTACATCATACTGTGTTATTATTTAAAACAACAGAAATACATCATATATTGTTAGTATTTAACACCACAGAACTACCTCATACAGTGTTATTATTTAACACAAAAAACTACATCATACAGTGTTATTATTTAACACAACAGAACTACATCATACAGTGTTAGTATTTAACACAACAGAACTACATCATACAGGGTTAGTATTTAACACAACAGAACTACATCATACACTGTTAGTATTTAACACAACAGAACTGCATCATACAGTGTTAGTATTTAACACAACAGAACTAAATCATATAGTGTTAATATTTAACACAACAGTACTAAGTCATACACTGTTAGTATTTAACACAATGGAGCTACATTATAGAGTGTTAGTATTTAAGACAACAGAACTATATCATACAGTGTTATTATTTAACAAAACAGAACTATATCATACAGTGTTATTATTTAACAGAACAAAACTACATCATACAGTGTTAGTATTTAACACAACATAACTACATCATACAGTGTTAGTATTTAACACAACAGAACTAGAATATACAGTGTTAATATTTAACACAACAGAACTACCTCATACAGTGTTATTTAACACAACAGAACTATAACATACAGTGTTATTATGTAACACAACAGAACTGTACCAAACAGTGCTATTATTTAACACAACAGAACAACGTCTTACAGTGTTAGTATTTGACAAAACGGAACTAAATCATACAGTGTTAGTATTTAACACAACAGTACTACATCATACAGTGTTAGTATTTGCCACAACTTTATTATATCATGCAGTGTTATTATTTAACACAACAGAACTATATCATACAGTGATATTATCTAACACAACAAAACTACGTCAAATAGCACTAGTATTTAACACAACAGAGTTACATCATACAGTGTTAGGATTTAACCCCACAGAACTATGTCACAGAGTGTTAGTATTTAACACAACAGAACAATATCATACAGTGTTAGTATTTAACACAACAGAACTATATCATACAGTGCTATTATTTAACACAACAGAACTATATCATACAGCATTATATTTAACACAACAGAACTATATCATACAGTGTTATTATTTAAAACAACAGAAATACATCATATAGTGTTAGTATTTAACACAACCGAACTACCTCATACAGTGTTATTATTTAACACAACAGAACTACATCATACAGTGTTATTATTTAACACAACAGAACTTCATCATACAGTGTTAGTATTTAGCACATCAGAACTACATCATACAGTGTTAGTATTTAACACAACAGAACTATGACATACAGTGTTAGTTTTTAACACAACAGAACTACGTCAGACACTGCTAGTATTTAACTTAACAGAACTATATTATACAGTGTTAGTATTTAACACAACAGAATTACATCATACAGTGTTATTATTTAACGCAACACAACTATATCATACAGTGTTAGTATTTAACACAACAGAAGTAAACCATTCAGTGCTATTATTTAACACAACAGAACTATATCATACAGTGTTATTATTTAACACAACAGAAGTATATCATACAGTGTTAAATTTAACAGAAGCGAACTACATCATACAGTGTTAGTATTTAACACAACAGAACTACATCATAGAGTGTTACTATTTGACCCAACAGAACTATATCATACAGTGTTATATTTAACACAACAGAACTACATCATACATTGTTAGTATTTAACACAACAGAACTACATCATACACTGTTAGTATTTAACACAACATAACTAGATTATACAGTTTTAGTATTTAACACAACAGAACTCCATCATAGAGTGTTAGTATTTAACAAAACAGAACAAAATTATACAGTGTTAGTATTTAACACAACAGAACTCTATCATGCAGTGTTATTATTTAACACAACAGAATTATATCGTACAATGTTAATATTTAACACAGCAGAACTATATCATACAGTGTTATTATTTATCACAACAAGGCTACATCATACGGTGTTATTATATAAAACAACAGAAATGCATCTTATACTGTTAGTATTTAACACAACAGAACTCCCTCATACAGTGTTCGTAGTTAACACAACAGAACTACATCATACAATGTTATTATTTAACACAACAGAACTACATCATACAGTGTTACTATTTAGCACAGCACAACTACATCATATAGTGTTAGTATTTAACACAACAGGACTACATCATACAGTGTTAATATTTAACAAAACAGAACTACATCATACAGTGTTAGTATTTAACACAACAGAACTACGTCATACATTGTTAGTACTTAACACAACAGAACTAGAGTGCTATTATTTAACACAACAGAACTACATCATACAGTGTTAGTATTTAACACAACAGAACTACTTCATACAGTGTTAGTATTTAACACAACAGAACTAAGTCATACAGTGTTAGTATTTAACACAACCAAACTACATTATAGAGTGTTAGTATTTAACACAACAGAACTATATCATACAGTGTTATTATTTAACCCAACAGAACTATATCATACAGTGTTATATTTAACAGAAGCGAACTACATCATACAGTGTTAGTATTTAACACAACAGAACTACATCATACACTGTTAGTATTTAACACAACATAACTAGATTATACAGTGTTATTATTTAACACAACAGAACTATATCTTATAGTGATAATATTTAATACAACAGAACTAGGTCAAACATGTTAGTATTTAACACAACAGACTACATCATAGAGTGTTATTATTTAACAAAACAGAACAAAATTATACAGTGTTAGTATTTAATACAACAGAACTATATCATGCAGTGTTATTATTTAACACAACAGATTTATATCGTACAATGTTAATATTTAACACAGCAGAAATATATCATACCGTGTTATTATTTTACAAAACAGAACTATATCATACAGTGTTATTATTTATCACAACAGGGCTACGTCATACGGTGTTATTATATAAAACAACAGAAATGCATCTTATACTGTTAGTATTTAACACAACAGAACTCCCTCATATAGTGTTAGTAGTTAACACAACAGAACTACATCATACAATGTTATTATTTAACACAACAGAACTACATCATACAGTGTTACTATTTAACACAGCACAACTACATCATATAGTGTTAGTATTTAACACAACCAGACTACATCATACAGTGTTAATATTTAACAAAACAGAACTACATCATACAGTGTTAGCATTTAACACAACAGAACTAGAGTGTTATTTAACACAACAGAACTACATCATACAGTGTTCGTATTTAACACAACAGAAATACTTTATACAGTGTTAGTATTTAACACAACAGAACTAAGTCATACAGTGTTAGTATTTAACACAACAGAACTATATCATACAGTGTTATTATTTAACCCAACAGAACTATATCATACAGTGTTATATTTAACAGAAGCGAACTACATCTTACAGTGTTAGTATTCAACAGAACAAAACAACATCATACACTGTTAGTACTTAACACAACAGAACTAGACTATACAGTGTTAGTATTTAACACAAAAGAACTATATCATGCAGTGTTATTATTTAACACAGCAGAAGTTTATCATACAGTGATATTATTTAACACAACAGAACTACGTCAAAGAGTGTTAGTATCTAACACAGCAGAACTACATCATAGAGTGTTAGTATTTAACAAAACAGAAAAAAATTAAACAGTATTAGTATTTACCACAACAAAACTATATCATGCATTGTTATTATTTAACACAACAGAACTATATCATACAGTGTTATTATTTAACACAAGAGAAATAATTCAAACAGTGTTAGTATTTAACACAACAGAACAATATCATACAGTGTTATTATTAAACACAACAGAACTATATCATACAATGTTAGTATTTAACACAACAGAACTCTATCATACAGTGTTATTATTTAACACAACAGAACTACATCATACAGTGGTATTATTTAAACAACACAACTACATCATATATTGTTAGTATTTTACACTAAAGAACTACATCATACAGTGTTAGTATTTAACACAACAGAACTACGTCATGCAGTGTTAGTATTTAACACAACACAACTACATAATACACAGTTATTATTTAACACAACAGTACTAGATTTTACAGTGTTAGTGTTTAACGCAACACAACTATATCACGCATTGTTATTATTTAACACAAGAGAACTACATCATAAAGTGTTATATTTAACACAACAGAACTATATTATACAGTGTTAGTATTTAACACAACAGAACTACATCATACACTGTTAGTATTTAACACAACAGAACTAGATTATAGATTGTTAGTGTTTAACACAACAGAACTGTATCATGCAGTGTTATTATTTAACACAACAGAACTTTATCATACAGTGTTATTATTTAACACAAGAGAACTACGTCAATCATTATTAGTATTTAACACAACAGAACTACCTCATAGAGTGTTAGTATTTAACAAAAGAGAAAAAAATTATACAGTGTTAGTATTTAGCACAACAGAACTATATCATGCAGTGTTATTATTTAACACAACAGAACCCTATCATACAATGTTAGTATTTAACACAACAGAAATATATCATACAGTGTTATTATTTAAAAAAACAGAACTATATCATACAGTGTTATTATTTAAAAAAAGAGAACTACATCATATACTGTTAGTATTGAACACAACAGAACTACCTCATACAATGTTATTATTTAACACAACAGAACTACATCATACAGTTTTATTATTTAACACAACTGAACTACATCATACAGTGTTAGTATTTAATACAACAGAACTACATCATACAGTGTTAGTATTTAACACAACAGATCTCCATCATACAGTGTTAGTATTTAACAAAATAGAACTTCATCGTACAGTGTTAGTATTTAACACAACAGAACTACGTCATACAGTGTTAGTATTTAACACAACAGAACTCCATCATATAGTGTTAGTATTTAACAAAACAGAAATACATCATACAGTGTTAGTATTTAACAGAACAGAACTACGTCATACAGTGTTAGTTTTAACACAACAGAACTACAGTGGTATTATTGAACACAACAGAACTACATGATACAGTGTTAGTATTTAACACAACAGAACTAGATTATACAGTGTTAGTGTTTAACACAACAGAACTACATCATACAGTGTTAGTATTTAACAAAACAGAACTACGTCAGACAGTGTTAGTATATAACACAACAGTACTACTTCTTACAGTGTTAGTATTTAACACAACAATATTATATCATGCAGTGTTATTATTTAACACAACAGAACTATATCATACACTGATATTATTTAACACAACAGAACTACGTCAAATAGTGTTAGTATTTAACACAACAGAGCTACATCATACAGTGTTAGTATTTAACACAAGAGAACTATGTCATACAGTTTTAGTATTTAACACAACAGAACGATATCATACAGTGTTAGTATTTAACACAACAGAACTATATCATACAGTGTTATTATTTAACACAACAGAACTATATCATACAGCGTTATATTTAACACAACAGAACTATATCTTACAGTGTTATTATTTAACACAAAAGAACTACATCATACACTGTTACTATTTAATACAACAGAACTACATCATACAGTGTTATTATTTAACACAAGAGAACTACGTCAATCATTGTTAGTATTTAACACAACAGAACTACCTCNAACAGAACTACCTCATATATTTTTAGTATTTAACACAACAGGACAACTTCATACAGTGTTAGTATTTAACACAACAGAACTATATCATGCAGTGTTATTATTTAACCCAACAGAACTATATCATACAATGTTAGTATTTAACACAACAGAACTATATCATACAGTGTTATTATTTAATAAAACAGATCTATATCATAGTATTATTTAACACAATAGAACTAAATCATATAATGTTATTATTTAACACAACAGAACTACATCTTACAGTGTTAGTATTTAACACAACAGAACTATATCAAACAGTGTTAGTATTTAACACAAAAGAACTAAATCATACAGTGTTAGTATTTAACAAAACAGGACCATATCATACATTGCTAGTATTTAACACTAAAGCACTACGTCATACAGTGTTAGTATTTAACAGAACAGAACTAGATTATACAGGGTTAGTATTTAACTAAAGAGAACTATACCATGGAGTGTTATGATTTAACCCAACAGTACTATATCATACACTGTTATATTTAACACAACTGAACTACATCATACAGTGTTAGTATTTAACACAAAAGAATTACACCATACACTGTTAGTATTTAACACAACAGAACTAGACTATACAGTGTTAGTATTTAACACAACAGAACTACATCATGCAGTGTTATTATTTAACACAACAGAACTATATCATACAGTGATATTATTTAACACAACAGAACTATGTCACCAGTGTTAGTATCTAACACAAAAGAACTACATCATACAGTGTTAGTATTTAACAAAACAGAACAAAATTATACAGTGTTAGTATTTAGCACAACAGAACTATATCATGCAGTGTTATTATTTAACACAACAGAATTATATCATACAGTGTTATTATTTAACACAAGAGAACTATGTCATACAGTGTTATTATTTAACACAAGAGAACTAAGTCAAAGTGTGTTAGTATTTAACACAACAGAACTACATCATACGCTGTTAGTGTGTAACACAACAAAACTACATCATACAATGTTAGTATTTAACAAAACAGAACTACATCATACAGTGTTAGTATTTAACAGAACAGAAGTACGTCATACAGTGTTAGTATTTAACACAACAGAACTACAATGTTATTATTGAACACAACAGAACTACATCATACAGTGTTAGTGTATAACACAAGAGAACTACATCATACAGTGTTAGTATTTAACGCAACAGAACTACGTCATGCAGTGTTACTTTTTAACACAACACAACTACATAACACACAGTTATTATTTAACACAACAGTACTAGATTTTACAGTGTTAGTGTTTAATGCAACAGAACTATATCACACATTGTTATTATTTAACACAACAGAACTACATCATATTGTGGTATATTTAACACAACAGAACTATATTATACAGTGGTAGTTTTTAACACAACAGAAATACATCATACACTGTTAGTATCGACCACAACAGAACTAGATTATAGAATGTTAGTATTTAACAAAACAGAACTATATCATGCAGTGTTATTATTTAACACAACAGAACTTTATCATACCGTGTTATTATTTAACACAAGAGAACTACGTCAAACATTGTTAGTATTTAACACAACAAAACTACATCATACAGTGTTGGTATTTAACAAAAGGGAAAAAATTATACAGTGTTAGTATTTAGCACAACAGAACTATATCATGCAGTGTTATTATTTAACACAACAGAAATATATCATACAATGTTAGTATTTAACACAACAGAAATATATCATACAACGTTATTATTTAACAAAACAGAACTATATCATACAGTGTTATTATTTAAAAAATCAGAACTACGTCATATACTGTTAGTATTTAACACAACAGAACTACCTCATACAATATTATTTAACACACAGAACTACATCATACAGTTTTCTTATTTAACAGAACAGAACTACATCATATAGTGTTAGTATTTAACAAAACAGAACTACATCATACAGTGTTAATATTTAACAAAAGAGAACAAAATTATACAGTGTTAGTATTTAACACAACAGAACTCCATCCTACAGTGTTAGTATTTAACACAACAGAACTACATCATACAATGTTATTATTTAACAAAACAGAACTACATCATACAGTGTTATTATTTAACAGAACAGAACTACGTCATACATTGTTAGTTTTTAACACAACAGAACTAAAGTGTTTTTATTGAACACAACAGAACTACATCATACAGTGTTAGTATTTCACCCTACAGAACTAAATCATACAGTGTTAGTATTTAACAAAACAGAACCACATCATTCATTGTTAGTATTTAACACAACAGAACTACATCATACAATGTTAGTATTTAACACAAAAGAACAAGATTATACAGTGTTAGTATTTAACACAACAGAACTATATCATTCAGTGTTAGTATTTAACAAAACTGAACTACGTCAGACAGTGTTAGTATTTAACACAACAGTACTACATCATACAGTGTTAGTATTTAACACAACAATATTATAATATGCATTGTTATTATTTAACACAACAGAACTATATCATACGCTGATATTATTTAACACAACAGAACTACGTCAAATAGTGTTAGTATTTAACACAACAGAGTTAGATCACACAGTGTTAGTATTTAGCACAAGAGAACTATGTCATCCAGTTTTAGTATTTAACACAACGGAACGATATCATAGAGTGTTAGTATTTAACACAACAGAACTATATCATACAGTGTTATTATTTAACAGAACAGAACTATATCATATAGCGTTATATTTAACACAACAGAACTATATCTTACAGTGTTATTATTTAACGGAAAAGAACTACATCATACCCTGTTAGTATTTAATACAACAGAACTACATCATACAGTGTTATTATTTAATACAACAGAACTAAACCATACAGTGTTAGTATTTAACACATCAGAAATACATCATACGGTGTTAGTACTTAACACAACAGAACTAATTTATACAGTGTTAGTATTTAACACAAGAGAACTACATCATACAGTGTTAGTATTTAACAAATAGAACTACATCATACATTGTTAGTATTTAACATGAGAGAACTACATCATACATTGTTAGTATTTAACACAACAGAACTACGTCGTCCAGTGTTAGTATTTAACACAACAGAACTACATCATACACCGTTAGTATTTAACACAACAGAACTTGATTATACAGTGTTAGTATTTAACACAACAGAACTATAACATAGAGTGTTATTTAACCCAACAGAACTATATCATAAAGTGTTGTATTTAACACAACAGAACTACATCATACAGTGTTAGTATTTAACACAACAGAACTACACCATACACTGATAGTATTTAACACAACAGAACTAGATTATATAGTGTTAGTATTTAACACAACAGAACTATATCATGCAGTGTTATTATTTAACACAATAGAACTATATCTTATAGTGTTATTATTTAAAACAATACAACTACGTCAAAGTGTGTTATTATTTAACACAACAGAACTACATCATACAGTGTTAGTATTTAACAAAACAGAAAATTATACAGTGTTAGTATTTAACACATCAGAACTATATCATGCAGTGTTATTATTTAACACAATAGAACTATATCATACGATGTTAGTATTTAACACAACAGAACTATATCATACAGTGTTATTATTTAACACAACAGAACTACATCATACATTGTTAATATTGAACACAACAGAACTACATAACACAGTGTTAGTATTTAACACAACAGATCTATCTCATACAGTGATAGTATTTAACAAAACAGAACTACATCATACAGTGTTAGTATTTAACACAACAGAACTACGTCATACAGTGTTAGTATTTAACACAACAGAACTACATCATACAGTGTTAGTATTTAACACAACAGAACTACATCATACAGTGTTAGTATTTAACAAAATAGAGCATTATACAGTGTTAGTACTTAACAAATCAGAACTATATCATGCAGTGTTATTATTTAACACAACAGAACAATATCATACAATGTTAGTATTTAACACATCAGAACAATATCATACAATGTTAGTATTTAACACAACAGAACTAGATTATACAGTGTTAATATTTAACACTACAGAACTACATCATACAGTGTTAGTATTTAACACAACAGAACTACATCATACGGTGCTAGTATTTAACAGAATAGAACTATATCATACAATGTTAGTATTTAAAAAAACAGAACTACATCATTCACTGTTAGTATTTAACACAACAGAACTACGTCATACAGTGTTAGGATTTAAGACAACAGAACTACAATGTTATTATTTAACACAACAGAACTATATCTTACAGTGATATTACTTAAAACAATACCACTACATCAAAGAGTGTTATTATTTAACACAACAGAACTACATCATACAGTGTTAGTATTTAACAAAACAGAACAAAATTATACAGTGTTAGTATTTACCACAACAGAACTATAAACTGCAGTGTTATTATTTAACACAACAGAACTATATCATTCAGTGTTATTATTTAACACAAGAGAACTACGTCAGTGTTAGTATTTAACACAACAGAACTACATCATACAGTGTTTGTATTTAACAAAAGAGAACAAAATTACACAGTGTTAGTATTTAACACAACAGAACTATATCATGCAGTGTTATTATTTAACACAACAGATCTATATCATACAGTGTTATATTTAACACAACCAAACTACATCATACAGAGTTAGTATTCAAAACAACAGAACTACAATATACACTGTTAGTATTTTGCACTACAGAACTAGAGTGTTATTGTTTAACACAACAGAACTACAAGGTACACTGTTAGCATTTAACACAACAGAAGTAATTTACACAGTGCTAGTATTTAACACAACAGAATTATATCATGCAGTGTATTTAACACAACAGAACTACATCATACACTGTTAGTATTTAACACAACAGAACTACATCATACAGTGTTATAAATTAATGCGACACAACTACATCATTTATTAACACAACATTTTATTAACACAACTGTACTATATCATAGAGTGTTATTATTTAACTCAACAGAACTATATCATACAGTGTTATATTTAACACAACAGAACTACATAATAAAGTGTTAGTATTTAACACAACAGAACTCAACCATACATTGTTAGTATTTAACACAACAGAACTTCGTCATACAGTGTTAGTATTTAACACAACAGAACTACATCATACACTGTTACTATTTAACACAACAGAACTAGATTATACAGTGTTAGTATTTAATACAACATAACTACATCGTAGAGTGTTATTATTTAACCCAACAGAACTATATCATACATTGTTATATTTAATACAACAGAACTACATCATACAGTATTAGTATTTAACACAACAGAACTACATCATACACTGTTAGTATTTAACACAACAGAACTAGATTATACAATGTTAGTATTTAACACAACAGAACTATATCATGCAGTGTTATTATTTAACACAACAGAACTATATCTTACATTGATATTATTTAACACAATAGAACTACGTCAAACAGTGTTAGTATTTAAAACAACAGAAGTACATCATACAGTGTTAGCATTTAAAACAGAACAAAATTATACAGTGTTAGTATTTAACACATCAGAACTATATCATGAAGTGTTATTATTTAACACTACAGAACTATATCATACAATGTTAGTATTTAACACAAAAGAACAATATCATAAAGTGTTATTGTTTAACACAACAGAACTACATCATAGAGTGTTATTATTTAAAAAAACAGAACTATATCTTACACTGTTACTATTTAAGAAAACAGAACTATATCATACAGTGTTATTAGTTAACACAGCAGAACTACATCATAGAATGTTATCATTTAAAACAACAGAACTACGTCTTATGCTGTTATTATTTAACACAAAAGAACTACGTCTTACAGTGTTATTATCTAACAAAACAGAACTTCATTATACGGTGTTTCTTTTTAAAACAACAGAACTACATCATACAGTGTTAGTATTTAACACAACAGAACTACATCATAGAGTGTTAGTATTTCACACAACAGAACTACATCAAACAGTGTTAGTATTTAACAAAACAGAACTACATCATACAGTGTTAGTATGTAACAAAACAGAACTACATCATATATTGTTAGTAGTTAACACAACAGAACTACGTCACACACTGTTAGTTTTTAACACAACAGAACTACATCATACACTGTTAGTATTTAACACAACAGAACTAGATTATACAGTGTTAGTATTTAACACAACAGAACTATATCATAAAGTTATTATTTAATCCAACAGAACTATATCATACAGTGTAATATTTAACACAACAGAACTACATCATACAGTGTTAGTCTTTAACACAACAGAACTACATCATACACTGTTAGTATTTAACACAACAGAACTAGATTATACAGTGTTAGTATTTAACACAACAGAACTATATCATGCAGTGTTATTATTTAACACAACAGAACTATATCATACAGTGATATTATTTAACACAATAGAACTACGTCAAACAGTGTTAGTATTTAACACAACAGAACTACATCATACAGTGTTAGTATTTAACACAACACAACTATATCATGCAGTGTTATTTAACACCATAGCACTGTATCATACAGTGATATTATTTAACACAACAGAACTACGTCAAACAGTGTTAGTATTTAACACAAACAGAACTACATCATACAGTGTTAGTATTTAACAAAACAGAACTACGTCATACAGTGTTAGTATTTAACACAACAGAACTATATCATAAAGTGTTAGTATTTAACAAAACAGAACTTTATCATGCAGTGTTACTATTTAACACAACAGAACTATATCATACATTGATATTATTTAACACAACAGAACTACGTCGAACAGTGTTAGTATTTAACACAACAGAACTACATCATACATTGTTAGTATTTAACACAACAGACCTATGTCATACATTGTTAGTATTTAACACAACAGAACTATATCATACAGTGTTAGTATTTAACAAGAGAACTACGTCATACAGTGTTAGTATTTAACACAACAGAACTATATCATAAAGTGTTAGTATTTAACAAAACAGAACTATATCATGCAGTGTTATGATTTAACACAACAGAACTATGTCATACACTGTTAGTATTTAACACAACAGAACTAGATTATACAGTGTTAGTATTTAACACAACAGAACTATATCATGCAGTGTTATTATTTAACACAACAGAACTATATCATACAGTGATATTATTTAACACAATAGAACTACGTCAAACAGTGTTAGTATTTAACACAACAGAACTACATCATACAGTGTTAGTATTTAACACAACACAACTATATCATGCAGTGTTATTATTTAACACCATAGCACTGTATCATACAGTGATATTATTTAACACAACAGAACTAGGTCAAACAGTGTTAGTATTTAACACAAACAGAACTACATCATACAGTGTTAGTATTTAACAAAACAGAACTACGTCATACAGTGTTAGTATTTAACACAACAGAACTATATCATAAAGTGTTAGTATTTAACAAAACAGAACTATATCATGCAGTGTTACTATTTAACACAACAGAACTATATCATAGAGTGATATTATTTAACACAACAGAACTACGTCAAACAGTGTTAGTATTTAACACAACAGAACTACATCATACAGTGTTAGTATTTAACACAATAGACCTACGTCATACATTGTTAGTATTTAACACAACAGAACTATATCATACAGTGTTAGTATTTAACACAGCAGAACTATATCATACAGTGTTATTATTTAACAAAACAGAATTATATCATACAGTGTTATATTTAACACAACAGAACTATATCATAGAGTGTTAGTATTTAACACAACAGAACTACATCATACACTGTTAGTATTTAACACAACAGAACTACATCATACAGTGTTAGTATTTAACACAAGAGGCCTACATCATACATTGTTAGTATTTAACACAACAGAACTATATCATACAGTGTTAGTATTTAACATAGCAGAACTATATCATACAGTGTTATTATTTAACAAAACAGAATTATATCATACAGTGTTATTATTTAACACAACAGAACTACATCATACACTGTTATTATTTAACACAACAGAGCTAGATTATACAGTGTTAATATTTAACACAAAAGAAGTACCTCATTCAGTGTTATTATTTAACACAATACAATTAAATCATACAATGTTATTATTTAACACAACAGAACTACATCATACAGTGTTAGTATTTAACACAACAGAACTACATCATACAGTGTTAGTACTTAACACAACAGAACTACATCATACAGTGTTAGTATTTAACAAAACAGAACTAGATCACATATTGTTAGTATTTAACACAACAGAACTACCTCATACAGTGTTAGTATTTAACACAACAGAACTACATCATACACTGTTAGTATTTAAGCAACAGAACTAGATTATACAGTGTTAGTATTTAACACCAGAGAACTATATCATAGAGTGTTATTATTTAACCCAAAAGAACTATATCATAGAGTGTTAGTATTTAACCCAACAGAACTATATCATACAGTGTTATATTTAACACAACAGAACTACATCATACAATGTTATTACTTAACACAACAGAACTACATCATACACTGTTAGTATTTAACACAACAGAAATAGATTATAAAGTGTTAATATTCAACACAACAGAACTACCTCATACAGTGTTATTATTTAACACAATAGAATTAAATAATACAGTGTTATTATTTAACACAACAGAACTATATCATACAGTGTTAGTATTTAACACAACAGAACTACATCATACAGTGTTAGTATTTAAGACAACAGAACTACATCATACAATGTTACTATTTAACAAAACAGAACTATATCATACATTGTTAGTATTTAACACAACAGAACTACATCATACAGTGTTAGTATTTAACACAACAGAACTATGTCATACACTGTTAGTATTTACCACAACAGAACTTGATTATACAGTGTTAGTATTTAACACAACAGAACTATATCATAGAGTGTTATTTAACCCAACATAACTATATCATACAGTGTTATGTTTAACATAACCGAACTACATCATACAGTGTTAGTATTTAACACAACAGAATTACATCATACAGTGTAAGTGATTAACACAACAGAACTAGATTATACACTGTTAGTATTTAACACAACTGAACTACGTCATAGAGTGTTATTATTTAACGCAACAGAACTATGTCAAAAAGTGTTAGTATTTAACACAAAAGAACTACATAATATAGTGTTAGTATTGAACAAAACAGAACAAAATTATACAGTGTTAGTATTTACCACAACAGAACTATATCATGCAGTGTTATTATTTAACACAACAGAACTATATCATACAGTGTTAGTATTTAACACAACAGAACTACATCATACAGTGTTAGTATTTAAGACAACAGAACTACATCATACAATGTTACTATTTAACAAAACAGAACTATATCATACATTGTTAGTATTTAACACAACAGAACTACATCATACAGTGTTAGTATTTAACACAACAGAACTATGTCATACACTGTTAGTATTTACCACAACAGAACTTGATTATACAGTGTTAGTATTTAACACAACAGAACTATATCATAGAGTGTTATTTAACCCAACATAACTATATCATACAGTGTTATGTTTAACATAACCGAACTACATCATACAGTGTTAGTATTTAACACAACAGAACTACATCATACACTGTAATTGATTAACACAACAGAACTAGATTATACAGTGTTAGTATTTAACACAACAGAACTACGTCATATAGTGTTATTATTTAACGCAACAGAACTACGTCAAACAGTGTTAGTATTTAACACAACAGAACTACATAATAGAGTGTTAGTATTTAACAAAACAGAACAAAATTATACAGTGTTAGTATTTACCACAACAGAACTATATCATGCAGTGTTATTATTTAACACAACAGAACTATATCATACAGTGTTACTATTTAACACAAGAGAACTAAGTCAAACAGTGTTAGTATTTAACACAACAGAACTACATCATAAAGTGTTAGTATTTAACAAAACAGAATAAAATTATACAGAGTTAGTATTTAACACATCAGAACTATATCATGCAGTGTTATTATTTAACACAACAGAACTATATCATACAGTGTTATTATTTAACACAATAGAACTACATCATACAGTGTTATTATTTAAAACCTCATAACTAAATCATATACTGTTAGTATTTAACACAACAGAACTACCTCATACAGTGTTATTATTTAACACAACAGAACTACATCATATATTTTTATTACTTAACACAACAGAAAAACATCATACAGTGTTGGATTTAACACAAAATAACTACATCATAGAGTGTTAGTATTTAACACAACAGAACTACATCATACAGTGTTAGTATTTAACAAAACAGAACTACATCTTTCAGTGTTAGTATTTAACACAACAGAACTACGTCATACAGTGTTAGTATTTAACACAGCAGAACTATATCATACAGTGTTATAATTTAACACAAGAGAACTAAGTCATACAGTGTTAGTATTTAACACAACAGAACTGCAGTGTTATTATTTAGCACAACAGAACTACATCATACTGTGATAGTATTTAACACAACAGAACTACATCAGTGTTAGTATTTAACACAACAGAACTATGTCATACAATGTTAGTATTTAACACAACAGAATTATATCATACAGTGTCATTATGTAACAAAACAGAGCTATATCATACAATGTTAGTATTTAACACAACAGAACTACATCATAGAGTGTTAGTATTTAACACAAAGGAACTACATCATAAACTGTTAGTATTTAACACAACAGAACTAGATTATACAGTGTTAGTATTTAACACAACTATATCATGCAGTGTTATTATTTAACACCACAGCACTGTATCATACAGTGATATTATAGAACACAACAGAACTACGTCAAACAGTGTTAGTATTTAACACAAACAGAACTACATCATACAGTGTTAGTATTTAACTAAACAGAACTACGTCGTACAGTGTTAGTATTTAACACAACAGAACTATATCATGCAGTGTTACTATTTAACACAACAGAACTATGTCATACACTGTTAGTAATTAACACAACAGAACTAGATTATACAGTGTTAGTATTTAACACAAGAGAACTATATCATAGAGTGTTATTATTAAACCCAACAGAACTATATCATACAGTGTTATATTTAACAAAACCGAACTACATCATACAGTGTTAGTATTTAACACAACAGAACTACATAATACAGTGTTATTATTTAATGCAACAGAACTACATCAAACAGTTAGTATTTACCACAACAGAACTATATCATGCAGTGTTATTATTTAACAAATCAGAACTATATCACACAGTGTTACTATTTAACACAAGAGAACTAAGTCAAACAGTGTTAGTATTTAACACAACAGAACTATATCCTAAAGTGTTAGTATTTAACAAAACAGAACAAAATTATACAGCGTTAGTATTTAACACATCAGAACTATACCATGCAGTGTTATTATTGAACACAACAGTACTATATCATAGAGTGTCATTATTTAACAAAACAGAACTATATCATACAGTGTTATTATTTAACACAACAGAACTACATCATACACTGTTAGTGTTTAACACAACAGAACTACATCTTACAGTATTATTATTTAATGCAACACAACTACATCATACAGTGTGAATATTTAACACAACAGAACTAAACCATACACTGTTAGTATTTAATTCAACAGAACTATGTCATATAGTGTTAGTATTTAACACAATAGAACTACATCATACACTGTTCATGTTTAACACAACCGAACTAGATTATATATTTTTAGTATTTAACACAACAGAACTATATCATACAGTGATATTATTTAACACAACAGAACTATGTCGAACAGTGTTAGTATTTGACACAACAGAACTACATCATACAGTGTATTTAAAAAAGAGAACAAAATTATGTAGTGCTAGTATTTAATGCAACAGAAATCTATCATGCAGTGTTATTTAATACAACAGAAGTATATCATACAGTGTTATTATTTAACACAAGAGAACTACGTCAAACAGTGTCAGTATTTAACACAACAGAACTTCATCATACAATGTTAGTATTTAACAAAAGAGAACAAAATTATACAGTGTTAGTATTTAACGCAACAGAAATCTATCATGCAGTGTTATTAATTAATAGAACAGAACTATATCATGCAGTGTTATTATTTAACACAAGAGAACTACGTCAAACAGTGTTAGTATTTAACACAACAGAACTACATCATATAGTGTTAGTATTTAACAAAAGATAACAAAATTATACAGTGTCAGTATTTAACACAACAGAACTCTATCATGCAGTGTTATTATTTAACACAACAGAACTTTATCATACAATGTTAGTATTTAACTCAACAGAACTATATCATACAGTGTTACTATTTAACAAAACAGAACTATTTCATACAGTGTTATTATTTAACACAACAGGACTACATCATACAGTGTTATTATTTAACAAAACAGTACTTCATCATACAGTGTTATTATTTATTACAAGAGAACTACCTCATACAGTGTTAGTATTTAACACAACAGAGCTACGTCATACAGTGTTAGTATTTAACACAACAGTACTACAGTGTTATTATTTAACACAGCACAACTACAGCACACATTGTTAGTATTTAACAAAACAGAACTACATCATACAGTGTTAGCATTTAACCCAACAGAACTACATCATACTGTGTTAGTATATAACACAACAGAACTATATCACACAGAGTTATTATTTAACACAAGAGAACTATATCATACTATATTATATTTAACACAACAGAACTATATCATACAGTTTTATTATTTAACACAACAGAACTACATCATACACTGTTAGTGTTTAACACAACAGAACTACATCTTACAGTATTATTATTTAATGCAACACAACTACATCATACAGTGTGAATATTTAACACAACAGAACTAAACCATACACTGTTAGTATTTAATTCAACAGAACTATGTCATATAGTGTTAGTATTTAACACAATAGAACTACATCATACACTGTTCATGTTTAACACAACCGAACTAGATTATATATTTTTAGTATTTAACACAACAGAACTATATCATACAGTGATATTATTTAACACAACAGAACTATGTCGAACAGTGTTAGTATTTGACACAACAGAACTACATCATACAGTGTATTTAAAAAAGAGAACAAAATTATGTAGTGCTAGTATTTAATGCAACAGAAATCTATCATGCAGTGTTATTTAATACAACAGAAGTATATCATACAGTGTTATTATTTAACACAAGAGAACTACGTCAAACAGTGTCAGTATTTAACACAACAGAACTTCATCATACAATGTTAGTATTTAACAAAAGAGAACAAAATTATACAGTGTTAGTATTTAACGCAACAGAAATCTATCATGCAGTGTTATTAATTAATAGAACAGAACTATATCATGCAGTGTTATTATTTAACACAAGAGAACTACGTCAAACAGTGTTAGTATTTAACACAACAGAACTACATCATATAGTGTTAGTATTTAACAAAAGATAACAAAATTATACAGTGTCAGTATTTAACACAACAGAACTCTATCATGCAGTGTTATTATTTAACACAACAGAACTTTATCATACAATGTTAGTATTTAACTCAACAGAACTATATCATACAGTGTTACTATTTAACAAAACAGAACTATTTCATACAGTGTTATTATTTAACACAACAGGACTACATCATACAGTGTTATTATTTAACAAAACAGTACTTCATCATACAGTGTTATTATTTATTACAAGAGAACTACCTCATACAGTGTTAGTATTTAACACAACAGAGCTACGTCATACAGTGTTAGTATTTAACACAACAGTACTACAGTGTTATTATTTAACACAGCACAACTACAGCACACATTGTTAGTATTTAACAAAACAGAACTACATCATACAGTGTTAGCATTTAACCCAACAGAACTACATCATACTGTGTTAGTATATAACACAACAGAACTATATCACACAGAGTTATTATTTAACACAAGAGAACTATATCATACTATATTATATTTAACACAACAGAACTATATCATACAGTTTTATTATTTAACACAACAGAACTACATCATACACTGTTAGTGTTTAACACAACAGAACTACATCTTACAGTATTATTATTTAATGCAACACAACTACATCATACAGTGTGAATATTTAACACAACAGAACTAAACCATACACTGTTAGTATTTAATTCAACAGAACTATGTCATATAGTGTTAGTATTTAACACAATAGAACTACATCATACACTGTTCATGTTTAACACAACCGAACTAGATTATATATTTTTAGTATTTAACACAACAGAACTATATCATACAGTGATATTATTTAACACAACAGAACTATGTCGAACAGTGTTAGTATTTGACACAACAGAACTACATCATACAGTGTATTTAAAAAAGAGAACAAAATTATGTAGTGCTAGTATTTAATGCAACAGAAATCTATCATGCAGTGTTATTTAATACAACAGAAGTATATCATACAGTGTTATTATTTAACACAAGAGAACTACGTCAAACAGTGTCAGTATTTAACACAACAGAACTTCATCATACAATGTTAGTATTTAACAAAAGAGAACAAAATTATACAGTGTTAGTATTTAACGCAACAGAAATCTATCATGCAGTGTTATTAATTAATAGAACAGAACTATATCATATAGTGTTATTATTTAACACAAGAGAACTACGTCAAACAGTGTTAGTATTTAACACAACAGAACTACATCATATAGTGTTAGTATTTAACAAAAGATAANACAACAGAACTACGTCATACACTGTTAGTATTTAACAAAACAGAACTACATTATACAGTGTTTGTATTTAACACAACAGAACTAAACCATACAGTGTTAGTATTTAATACAACAGAACTACGTCATACAGTGTTAGTATTTAACACAACAGAACTATGTCATACAGTGTTAGTATTTAACTCAACAGAACTACATCATACAGTGTTAATATTTAACACAACAGAACTTCGTCATACACTGTTAGTATTTAACACAACAGAACTATGTCATATAATGTTAGTATTTAACACAACAGAACTACATCATAGACTTTTAGTATTTAACACAACAGAACTACATCATACACTGTTTGTATTTAACACATCAGTACTACGTCATACATTGTTAGTATTTAACACAACACCACTACATCATACAGTGTTATTATTTAACACAACAGAACTATATCAAACGTTGCTATTATTTAACACAACAGAACTACGTCATATAGTGTTAGTATTTATTACAACAGAACTTCATCTTACATTGCTATTATTTAACACAACAGAACTACATCATACACTGTTAGTATTTAACACAACAGAACTACATAATACACTGTTAGTATTTAACACAACAGAACTATGTCATACAGTGTTAGTATTTAACACAACAGAACTACATCATACACTGTTAGTATTTAACACAACAAATCTACATTGTACATTGTTAGTATTTAACACAACAGAACTATATCATATTGTGTTATTATTTAACAGAACAGAATTTTATCATACAGTGTTATTATTTAACACAACAGAACTACATCATACAGTGTTATTATTTAACACAACAGAACTACATCATACACTGTTAGTATTTAACACAACAGAACTACATCATACAGTGTTAGTATTTAACACAACAGAACTACATCATACTGTGTTAGTATTTAACACAACAAAACTGCATCATACACTGTTAGTATTTAACACAACAGAACTATTTCATACAGTGTTTTTATTTAACATAACAGAACTACATCATACGGTGTTAATATTTAACACAACAGAGCTACATCATACAGTGTTAATATTTAACTCAACCGAACTACGTTATACAGTGTTAGTATTTAACACAACAGCACTACGTCATACAGTGGTAGTATTTAACACAACAGAACTACGTCATACAGTGTTAGTATTTAACACAACAGAACTACGTCATACAGTGTTAGTATTTAACACAACAGAACTATGTCATACAGTGTTAGTATTTAACACAACAGAACTACGTCATACATTGCTATTATTTAACACAACAGAACTACTTTGTACAGTGTTATTTTCAACACAACCGAACTACGTCATACAGTGTTATTATTTCACACAACAGAACTACATCATCCAATGTTATTATTTAACACAACAGAACTACGTCATACAGTGTGAGTATTTAATACAACAGAACTATGTCATACAGTGTTATTAGTTAACACAATAGGACTATGTCATACAGTGTTATTATTTAACACAACAGAACTATATCATACAGTGTTATTATTTAACACAGCAGAACTACGTCTTATATTGTTATTTTTTAACACTCCAGAACTACATCATACATTGTTAGTATTTAACACAAGAGAAGGTCGTCATACACTGTTAGTATTTAATACAACAGAAGTACGTCATACAGTGTTAGTATTTGACACAACAGAACTACGTCATACAGTGTTTTTATTTAACACAGCAGAACTGTGTCATACAGTGTTAGTATTTAACACAACCGAACTACATCATTCTGTGTTATTATTTAACACAACAGAACTACATCATACAATGTTAGTATTTAACACAAAACTACATCATACAGTGTTATTATTTAACACAACTACCTCATACAATGTATTTAATACAACAGAACTACATCATACAATGTTAGTGTTTAACACAACAGAACTATGTCATACAGTGTTAGTATTTAACACAGCAGAACTACATCATACAGTGTTATTATTTAACACAACAGAAGTACGTCATACAGTGTTATTAGTTTTGCTCCCACCATTAAGTAAAATGAGGAGCAGAAGGAAATTTATTGTTTTTTAGTCATAATTTTGCAGGCTGTATTCTTTTTTTTTGTCTTTTTTCTTTTTCTTTTTATTTATTTATTTTTTGGTCTTTTTGAGGCAGTGTCTCCCTGTAGCTCTAGCTATCATTGAACTGACTATGTAGACCAGGTTATCCTTGAACTCACAGAGATCTGTTGCAGGCTATAGTCTTTCAACCTTCTTTGGGGGAGGGGGACATTTTGAGGTCTTTCTTTTATTATTATTAATTTTTTTTTGTCTTTTTGAGACAGGGTCTCCCTGAAGCCCCAGCTGTCCTGGAACTCACTTTGTAGATCAGGCTCGCCTTGAACTCACAGAGATCCACCTGCCTCTGCCTCCCAAGTGCTGGGATTGAAGGCATGTGCCACCACGCTGGGCTTGTCAACCATTCTTTTACGGTAGGTCTGCTGTTGACAAATTCTCAGTTCTTCTTTACCTTAAGAATATTTTATTTCCAGGGCTGGAGAGATGGCCTAGCGGTTGAGAGCGCCGACCGCTCTTGCAGAGGACCCGGGTTCGGTCCCCAGCACGCACATGGTGCCCGAGATCCGTCTGAAACTCCAATTCGGGGGGACTCCAGTTCCAGGGGAATCCGAGACCCTCTTCTGACCTCCACGGCATTGCACGGCACGGCTGCACAGACTTGCATGTAGACAGTACATTCATACACATACAGAAATAGATACAAATTAAAAAAAAAAAGAATATTTTATTTCCTTTTCATTTTTTAGAGATATTCCCATTGGAATATCTGTGGGTAGAAAATGCTTTTCTTTCATCAGTTGAAAAGCATTCTGCTACTGACTTCCGGCCTCTGTATTTTCTGATGGGAAAGCCACCATGGACTGAGTTGTTTTTCCTCATAGGTAATGCATCATGTCTCTCAAAAGTCTGACAATGTATGATGTCTAATGGTGTGAATTTCTTTTTCTTTTCTGTTTTAAAATGGAACAAAACAGCCAGATTTATTTAGTTTAACTGTTTCTCTTATCCAAAGAGAAATGTCAAAAGGAAACTTAGGACACACAGATACCCACCTCTGAAAACTCAGATAAACTATAAGAGAAAAAAAGACATACACATACAAAGATAAATAAAAAAAAATAGTTCTCTTCATCAGGGAAAATTATCTCCCTGTCTGGAAGATGTCCCCACACCCCACTGATGTCCCCTCATTCTTGCGGACACGTGAGCCTTCAGGGTGGCGGCCTCTCCTCCGCTGCCCCTGCGCATTCCTTTTTGTTTTTCACGCACTTTAATGTGGGTGCCTGTTTTGGCATGTCACTCAGAAGCAGAAGTGTGGTCTTGGAGGTGTGTTTACTACAGCTGTGCCACTTGAGTCTGTGTTTGACTGTGATATTGGGACATCTGGCTCCTCCTTCTCCTCCTCCTTTTCTTCCTTTTCCTCTTCCTAAGGTCTCCTCCTCCTCCTCCTCCTCCTCCTCCTCCTCCTCCTC
>VZQC01007611.1:832458-852029 GCA_009823505.1 Rhizomys pruinosus
TTTTTTTTTTTGTCTTTTCAAGACACGGTTTCTCTGTAGCCATAGCTGTCTGGAACTCACTCTGTAGACCAGGCTGGCCTTGGACTCACAAAGATCCGCCTGCTTCTGCCTCTCAAGTGCTAGGATTAAAGGTGTGCACCACCATTCCCGGCTGACTATAGTTTTTATATAACCTTCCTGCCTTAGCTGTGTTTCTTTGATCCTGATGTGGCACTTCTGGGTAGGGCAGAAATTCAGGTTCCCTCTTCAGTATTCATTATGTCCAGGGGTTGGGGGTCCTAGGTCCTCACCAGGTGTTCACTGATGGCCATGTTATTTTTTTGGGGGGGTAGGACCATCTCATGACTGCTCTCCATGTGACCTTCAATGACTCCATGTGGAGAATGTGCCATGGTCTGGTCATGAAGTGGACCCCCCCACCCCAGGGCTTTGGTTGGATGTAATGGTTTGAGTAGGGAAGGCATATTTATTCTCAGAAGTGGAAATATTCTGTCATGCTTTTTTTTTTAGCGACTTTTTACCGTGTACCTCAACAAGATACGCTTTCTCTTTTGAATCTGTCTGCGCAGTTGCTTCTTAACAGCTTTATCATTGTTATAAAGCAAATTATCCATCGTAGATCAAGGGGCTTTCTCTCCGTCGGAGGTCCTGGTCAGCCAGAAGCAGACTGAATCCCCTCGGACTCCGGAAGACTCAGGCCTCACTCCGCCATTTTCTACTGTCTCTAGGTTAGGATCACTGTCCCTTCCTTGTGCATAGTCACCTTTTCTTTTTTTTTATTTTTTATTTATTATTTATTTATTTTTGTATGTGTATGAATGTACTGTCTGCATGTAGGTCTGTGCACCCGTGTCGTGCAATGCCGTGGAGGTCAGAAGAGGGTCTGGGATTCCCCTGGAACTGGAGTTCTTCTGGAATTGGAGTTACAGTCAGTTCACCCACGCCATGTGGGTGCTGGGGATCGAACCCGGGTCCTCTGTAAGAGCAGTCGGTGCTCTTAACAGCTAGGCTATCTCTCCAGCCCACATAGTCACCTTTTCATTAGCCATATTCTGATCTTCCAGAGTCTCTTCTCTAGAGGAAAGCCATTTCAGTAGGGTACAGCTGTTATACATAGTTTTGAGACTGCTGAGAAATATGGAGATATTTTGCATATAGAATTCGTATGTGGTTTTTAATTTTTAATTTATTTATATATTTTTAATCAAATCTAGACCTGTGTCCCCACCCTATCCCCCCACCCCACCAGAGCTCATGCATTCTGCCAAACATGCTTTTCATCTCTTTCTCAGTCTTTCTCAATATTCTCCATGTGGAAGTTGACTGTTTTGAGCAGAAGTTCACCGTTTCAGCCAGTTCTTTGATGCAGTCCTTTCTGTTGTTGTTGTTGTTGTTGTTGTTATTGTTTCCAATATACTTCACTCCCAACTGCTTTGGACAAAAGCTCAAGGGGCCATGCACAAGAAATACTTACAACTAGGTAATTGGCACTAGCATCCACAGATGAGGGATACCATTCGTCGTTTGTTTTTCTGGGACTGTGTTACTTCACTCAGCATGATGTTCTCTAGCTCCAGCCATTTTCCTGCAAAGCTCATGATGTCTTCTTTCTTTACTGCACATGCTTCAGCTGGTCTCAGGAGATCTTAGATTGTATGTGGTTTTGATTACAGTTTTGTCCCCATTTCTATATGCATTGTTTTAAGAAAGTCATAATCACGATGATGAATAACTAATACTTTCCTTTAGAGCTGGATAAGAAGCTGAATTTATTTTTCCCCTTAGATGAAAGAGACGACAAGTGTTCTGTAAATGACTGAGTGATGTGTAAGTCAAATGCTCTCAACTCTTATTAATCCCAATTCTAGACAGAATGAAACATGTCCTATGGTTCATTAGTGACTTGAACTGTTGTCCTGTTATTTTCAAGAATTATAAAGGATTGCAAAATGTACTATGTAAAATCTATGCAATACAATGTTGGACAGCCCAGTAAAGATGACTCAGTCATTTAAAAGATACCACTATTGGGGCCGGAGAGATGGCCTAGCGGTTAAGAGCACTGACTGCTCTTGCAGAGGACCCGGGTTTGATCCCCAGCACCCACATGGCGGCTGAGAACCGTCTGTAACTCCAGTTCCAGGGGAATCCGAGACCCTCTTCTGACCTCCGCGGCTTTGCACGACACGGGTGCACAAACCTACATGCAGACAGTACACTCATACACATAAAAAATAAATAAAAAAAATAAAAGATACCACTATTACTCCTCAGCATACAGCTGACACACACACACACACACACACACACACACACACACACATTTTCTCATGGTCTCCACAGCTTCCAATCAATAGTATGCTGAAGTTTGAAAAGATCCACTTTGAAAAACTTTTGTAAAGATACATAAGGTTGGAATAATATGAACCTTTTCAGTTTCTGTTTAGTTACTTCTTTTTATTGGCTTATAAGTGGGTTTGGCTCTGAAAGAGTTTAGAAAGTGAAGGAGATAATGTGTTGGTCCTTGGCCAGACTCAAGGTCTGTTTACTGTGATGGTGGCTTAGAGACATTATCACAATATGTGCTTTTAAAATTTTGCTCCTTTGGAAAGCCTGAGGCATCTTAGAATATTAACTCGGATGGCTCACCAGAAAGCAGCCCCCAGAGCAACAGTGAGCGCTCGACAGGAGCAGGGTGAACAGATCTGCTGGGCTACGCTGCTACCCTGACCAACTGCATTGCCACAGGCCCAAAGCTAGTGACTGAGTGACCATGGGCTAACTAACACCTGTGAAATTATGAGCACACTGAAGTTGATTAACTGCCCATTTCCTGTCACAGGGATGCAAAATCCACTAATTCAACAAATCAACTCCATGCCTTGCCCTTCTAGTCAAGGCTTGTGTTAGCCACATTTGACCATCTAGATTTGAAGATCTTGACGGAAAGCTGGCCAGAACCAAGGCTCGTGGCTTTCCCCACCCCATAGGCTGGTCTTGGTAATGTCTAAGGATGGTCCTTGAACATCTACAGGGATTCTGGGAGGCTCCTCCCTTGAGAGGCTGGCCAGGAACCCCATAGACACAGACTAGGTTTACCCCAGGCAGTGATTTATCTCACAAGCCCAGCCTCTTTGGTATGGCCTCTGCACAGTCCCTCCATTCACGCTAGCACTTGGTAGCGGGAGCACTTAGGTTTCCCACACGATCAGCATGGGGCTATGGACAGAACTGCTTAGCAGTGCTCAGAGCTTACACTGTAAAGGAATTTGGGGATATGCTAATGAGGACAGCAATAACCAGAAGAAGCTGCAAGATTCACAATCAAATTGCAATAAATCTGCAGAGACTCCTTAAAGAATAAGACACACAGGAAAAGCCTGATTGCCGGAAAAACTGCTCTGAAGATGAGAGGTACGGCTGCTGCATCCCTGAGAAGACCCAAGTCCTACCCTGGCATGCCTGCATCAGCCCAGCTGACTGGCCGCTGAGTGATGGGTCTGCGTGGGCGATCTCTCTCAGAGGAGCCTCTGGAAGGAGTCAGGGTTGAATGCTGATGTGGAGAGTAAATAAAATGCTCTGGTTTGCTCTTCCATCTCGCCTCAACCAACTGCCCCACCCCATCTCCCAAGATGGCTTCACCCTACCGTCTCTGCTCTGACTATGCCAAGTGCTGGACAGAACAGAGTTATCTAGTCATACGCAATCTAGTGGGTGCTCATCTCCGCAGACCCAATCGGAACATCAATGAATGCCACATCTGTATGATGACACTGGGTGTAATGTGTAAGTGAAGGCTTTGAGATGAAAAGGAATATAAAAAGGTAAATCATTTTTGATATATTCACATGGACCTTTTACAGATACAGCACAAACACTCTAAGATTCATGGCAACTCACCATGTGTTATAATACTAGAATTTTAGACCAATCTTTTGTTTTTTTTTTATGAAACCTCAGAGGTTTATGGTTACTTGGGAGAAAACTTTCCTCATTACTTCTAAAATAACAGTTTATTTTCCTTATTTAACCTTACATGAGTAATCCAGAGACAGAAAACTAAGACAGTATGTTATAGCAGGTTAAATTCTGACCTCAGTGTGTCATTTAGGCTTTATAAACACTTGGAGAATATCTTTTTCTTTTGAGCTGCAGACAGTGGTGTTTAGCTCTTTGATTCATGGTGAGAAAAAAACAGGGTGTTCCACCTTAATAGCTGGCATTTTCCTGTACTCCCCTTTCTTTTTCTCTAGTTAAGACACTCGTAAAACTTCAGAGGAGGGGCTAGAGAACTAGCTCAGTGGTTAAGAGAACACATGGTTCTTGCTGAAGACCTGAGTTCACTTGCTAGCACCCACATCCAGGTGCTCACAATCACCTGTAATTCTGATTTTAGGAGATCTGGTGCCCTCTTCTGGCCTCCACAGACACTGCACTCATGGGCACCCCCCACACACACACATATACACATCATTGAAAAGTAACAATATAATCTTACAAAATAACACTTCAGGCCAGGCATGGTGGTGCATGCCTTTAAGACCAGCACTTGGGAAGCAGAAACAGAGAGATCTCTGTTAGACTGAGGTCCTGATCTACATATCAAATTTCAGGCCAGCTGGGGCTATAGGGAGACCCTATGTTTAAAAACCAAAAAAACAAACCCCCAAAAGTTTAGTATCCAAAGTCAGGTCAAGTTCTGGTGTGTTTCTTGTTGGCTATGTGACTTTGGGAAAACTGCTACATTTCTCTGTTAATAAACCATGCTTTTTACCTGACAAGGATTAATAAATTGGTGTATGTAAGCAGGATGATGTCATGTATTAAGAACTCAATAAGTAGGGCTGAGAGATGGCTCATCAGTTAAAAGCACTGACTTCTCTTGCAGAAGACCTGGGTTCAGTTCTTGGCACCCATATGGTAGCTAATACCCATCAGAATCTCCAGTTCTAGGGCATCTGAAGTCCTCATCTGGCTTCCACAGGCATTGCACATATATAGTGTACTTACAGACATGTAGGCAAAGCACTCATACACATAAAATTTTTAAAAAGAACTCAGAAAGAGCCAAGCATGGTGGTACACACCTTTAATTCCAGCACTTGGGAGGCAGAGGCAGGCAGATCTCTGTGAGTTCAAGGCCAGCCTGGTCTATATAGCAAGCTCCAGGCCAGCTAGAACTAAAGGGCGACCCTGTCTGAACAAAAAGAACTCAATAAATAATCTTCTTATCCTTTTGTTTTGACCCTATGGCTTTCAAAAGACCCATTTATTTGGAGATGGAGAAGGGCTTAGAATCTTCTAGCCCAATATCCTTATTTTACAGGTAATAAAGAAAGTGGCTGGGAGATAGAGGCAGGTGAATCTCTGTGAGTTCAAGGCCAGCCTGGTCTATATATGCAAGTTCCAGGCCAGCTGGGGCTACAGGGAGACCCTGTCTCAAAGCCAAAAACAAAACAAAACAAAAAAGACAAAAGAGATACTAAAAAATAAAAGACAATGAAAAAAAAAACCCACAAAAAAACAAAAAAAGTGGCCTCTCACCTAATGTGATACACATAGTTTGTCTACAAATTGCTAGTCCAGAGCGTGTTTCATTTTCAATTTATTGGATTTAGAACCACCGAGGAGAAACCTGGTGTTTATGAGGCTGGGAGGGATGACTCTCCCTGAATGTGGGTGGCATCACGCTGTGGGCTGGGGTACTGGATTGAAGGAGAAATCAAGTGAGCATCAGCATTCATCTCTTTGCCTCCTGACTGCAGATGCCACGTGACCAGCCACTTCAGGCTCCTGAGGCCACGCCTCAGGATGGACTGTTACCCTCCAACTGTGAGCTGCAACAAGCCCCTCCTCCCTTAAATTGCTTCAGTCACAGCAGTAAGAAAAGTAATGAATACAAGGCATTTTCATTTGTTTCACAACACTTTATGCGTTTGCCTTTCTGAGCAGAAGATGGAATCTGACCTTTGCCACTGCATGGATTTAAGGTTTGAACCATCACTGTTTACTTTCTCAGATTGTTGAAATAACTACCAAGAGTTTCCCCACTTCCCTTCTTCCCTGCTTCAGCCTATGCAGCTACAAGTGTGTTTGTTTTTGTAGGACATTCTGTTCTCTCTCATTCGTCTCTCGGGAGTCTTGTTCATTGTCTGCTAGTCACCATGCCCTCCTTGTACAACATGCTCCATCAGGGTCTTGTACTTGCTATTTCCTTTACTTAGAATGATTTCCTCCAAGGATCTGCAGGATTTTCTCCCAAACTTGGCATTTTCCATTTTTCTGTCCTGCTTGATAGTGCATTTTCTATTTTACCACCTACATCAGTAGGCTGCAGACAGTAGGAGGTGGTGCTGTGTTTGGATGGGTCTCCAATGTCTAGGGCAGTGTTTGACACAGAAAGGAAGCCAAGTGAATATTTTGCTGGCTGTGTGAATGAAGGAAAGTGTCAACGGGACCTTAGAAAATGCTTGCAAGGGTGTGCTTCCTCAGCCCCTCTTGTCACAGAATAAAAGCAAGCAGTGTGGGATAGACTGTCTGGTACAAGAACATGGACTTTGCTTTTTATTTTATTAAATGCAACTTGTCCATCTTAATTTATTTTTAGTTAATTAATTTTATTTTATATGTGTATTTTGCCTCTGGGTATGTGTGCACCATGTGCATGCAATGCCTAAGGAGGCCAGAAGAGGGCAACATCTTCCCTGGAACTGGAGTTACAGATGGTTGTGAGCCACCATGCAGATGCTGAGAACCAAACCTGTGTCCTCAGCAAGAGCAGCCAGTGCTCTTAACCGCTGAGCCATCTCTCTATCCCTGATTTGCCCATTTTTACACCTGCATAGGTCAAGCAACCTGAATATGTCTTTCTTGAGTTAATTACCAGAAAGGAGGTACTCCACAAAGTCAAACCCAGACTATCTCCTACAATTCTATGAAAAAGTAATTTAAATTTTTATGAATCAGCACATGGGTTCTTAGAGAAACTTCAAAGATGACAAAAATGTAGACAGGAGGTCAGCACTCATAAATCAGATGGCACTGTGATAGGTTTTTTTTTTCTGTTTATTTTTTTAAATAGGCCTATAACAACACGGAGCTCAGAAAACTGTGTGAGGTACTGGGGATTCTGACAGACCCTTTAGCTCTGTAGAAGTAGCAGCTTCTGCTATAATTCTGCTGCTTCAGATGAAAATTTCAAGTGTTTTCATTAGGTACAACAGCTGTTTCTATTACAGATAACAGATCTCAGAGGTGGGATCCTGATACCAGCTTCCAGTGAGCTCAGAACACAGTGTAGCTTGTACAATTAGTTTTTTTTTAATTATTTTTTTTTCCTACACACACAAATTAACTCTGTAGCAGTAAAAGGAAATTACTTACTTGCTATTGGAATTGTCTGAAAGTGATACCATCATCCTTTGTAGAGTCACATTAACCAAATTAAAAGCCCCTGGGAAAAATTTGGCACCCTGTTTTCTCCCATTCGCATCTTCCTAAAGACCTCTCAGGAGCTTCCGTTTAGAAAGCCATGATCATTACCAGCACTTTTAATTCGGAAAGATTGGCTGTTCACCAGTAAGTCTTTCTAGACACCTACTGGTTGGGTGTGGGGACTGCTATGTCATGATTCCTGGAGGCCTGGGAGGCCTAGTCTTTACCATGCCCCTGACTCCTGCTTGCTTGAAGCTGTTCCCCAGCCTGGGATTCAGAGCCATTTTTTTTTCTTTTTTTTGTGGGGCCTGTCTCTGAGACAGTCACCATCAACTCATTTCCTCATCCAATGCACACGCCATGTTTTGTTGATAGTGGAAGCTATTTCCTCCACCCCTTTCTGTCACCCATGGCCTGTGACTATTTACATAAACAGAATACAGTAGAAGTTGCTGTAGACAGGAAGCTAGCCTTGAAGACCGAATGTTTCTATTTCCTTTCTCTTGAAAAAGTTCTCTTAGAACCTAGGGGGCTGCTATTTTGAAGCCTATTTCACATGGGGACCCACATATTAACTCTGGTATAGCTGTCAAGCCACATGGACCATTCACAAGCTTGTAAGCCATTTGATTGAACCACATGGGACACACTTGGAGACCCACCTCATGGCGTCTAGTTAATGTAGAGATCTGAGAGAGAATTTTTTGGTTTGTAAACACTACAGTTAGGGTGCTTTGTTACACAGCAATATGGAACTGAAGGAGACATAAAGAAAGAAGGCACAGGCCAAGTGTGGCCCTGAACAGGGTCCTCAGGAACATTAGCTGGTTGTGAAGTACAGTAATAACAGTCAAACATGTAGACAGGTGTTATAACTCTTTCTTCAACTTTTATGGCTAGACCCTAGAACTTAACAATTGGAGAGTTGCTCTATTAATGCTTGGATTTGTACATGTAAAGATTTACTGAATGAATGGAAATGTTTCTGGGAGGGGTAAACCAGAGCATAGCTATTGGAGTGCAGCAACATTTTCCTCTGTGGAGCTATATTTAGATTTGGTGAATCTGACAGGGGCCATGCTGACACAGAGAACATGTAAACGAAAGGCAAAGGCATGGATGTCAGCCGTAAATTCTACTGGACAGAAAAAGGTGGTCTGCTGCACCTGACCTGCCACTTGTAGCTTGCTGATCTCTGCTCTAAATGGTTAGTTCTTTTTTTTTTTGTTACATCCAACAGAAACATTTGATTATATTGCTAATTCTTCAGGATTGAATTTGGTTAATCTCCAGATCTTTTCTGCAAGTCCTTAGTCTCTTCTGTAGATTCCTCCTCCACAGTTTGAAATGTGGTCTTATAGCTTTCTGCTCTCCTTATACATTCTCCCTCACTAATGTCAACCACTCAAATGATCTCATTTAATCTCCTTGACCAAGGACTATGAAATAGCTATTTGTAGTCAGTCTTTCCTCCTCCTCCTCCTCCTCTTCCTCCTCCTCCTCCTCCTCCTCCTCCTCCTCTTCCTCTCCTCTTCCTCTTCTTCTCCTTCTTCCTTGTCATCTTTGTTCAGTGTTTTTTTTTTTTTTTAATATTTTATGTATGGGGCTGGAGAGATGGCACAGTAGTTAAGAGCACTGACCTCTTATAGAGGACCCAGGTTCAATTCCCAGCACCTACATGGCAGCTAAGAACCATCTTTAAGTTCGGTGTGGTGACACATGCCTTTAAACCTAGCACTTGGGAGGCAAAGGCAGGCAGATCTCTGTGAGTTCAAGGGCAGCCTTGTAAGGAAATCCAGCTTGAATTGCAGGCTAGCTTTCCAGCTGGCATGCCTCAAGGCACTGCATGGCCAAGAGTCTGGCTCCGCCCCAAGGAGGAGCAAGCAGCATGGCCTAGGTGCGCGATGCTGGGTGGAGCCACGTGTGCAGTGGTGCGGAGTTGGGGGGGCTTATGATTGGTCCTGGGAACTGACGTCATTTGGTTTATAAAAGCAAACTGTGGCAACCAGTGAATTTTAATTCCATAGTAACATCATCACGGGATTCCCTGTCGTTATTTTTTTTTAATTAATTATTGCACGCATACAGGCTAAGGTAGGCCTGCATTTCGTTCAGGTGGCCAGTGGTTTGGTAAAGGGTTCCCTTTGCGGACCGCCAACCTGGGTAGCTGGTGTTGTGAGTGAAATTCCTGTCCAGGCTCCGGGCAGGTGGGAAGTCACAGCCAAGAGTGGAACGTGTGTCTCCTGGCTCCAGGCTAAGAGCCTACGTTGGAATTATCACTTAGGCTGGGCTACGGGAAGTAGCCAGCTGGTCTCTGCTCCGAGAGGCCAGCTCCCCACAGCAACTGCAGGCAGGTGCTGTGTCCCCCTCCCCCTTAGCAGGGCTGCGTGGTCCCTGTTTGACATAAAAAGAAAAGCTTCCTACACAGCCTGGTCTATATTGAGTTCCAGGACAGCTGGGGATACAGGGAGACCCTGTCTCAAACACACACACACCCCAAAAAACACCCCCTCAAACCCCAGTTATTCCCTCCCCCCAAAACTAGCATTCTAAGGCTGCATTACTTCCTTAAAAATTATGTATCATATACATGCATGTATTCCCTGAATGTGTATATATATGTCACGCAATGCCGACAGAGGAGAGAAGAGGACATCAAGTTTCCTAGAACTGGAGTTCCAGGTAATTGTTAGCTGCCAAGTGGGTGCTGGGATTCAAACTTGGGTCCTCTGCAAGAACAGCTAGTGCACTTAACCCTTCCACCATCTTTCCAGCCCCTTATTCAATGTATTTAATCTAGAATTTCAGGCTCCATATTTTCCCCTGGACATTCTCATAGCACCCAAGTTCTATGCGTTTTTGTGCCAATTGTAAACCTGCATTTCTCTACTCCAGTGCGCCCCCCCCCCATAGTCAGCTGCCATCCTGGGACTGATATTCTACAAAGCCGTCCTGTGCTTCACCAGCTGTCAGTCTGTCCACATGGCACAAAAGAGAAAGAAGAGCCAGCTCCTTCCTCTCTGCCTCCTGTTTACTTCTGTCTGCCTCTGAGCCTCTCTTCAGAAAACCATCTCCAGCCCAGAAACATGCATTGTATTCTGTGGCAGCAGCTAAACTGAGTTTCCTCCAAATTTATGGAATTTCTCCAAGACCACTGTCCTCCCCACCACAGCACGTACTACCCATGGGTTAGTCCATTCTCTTGGAGGTCTTTCTGGATCCTTTTCTGAGATTGGAGACCTAGGAAAGACTGAGCCACAGTCCAGTAGGAGCCCAAGTTTTGGCTTAGTGGGGTCTCTGACCCAAGTTCCATTCCAGTCTCTTCTCTTTGATCCCCTGCTCAGCAGGGAACTACTTGCTTTATTTCTTTATTCCCCTTTTCATCTTATTTCACAGCTTCACAGTTAATCATTATTTTAATAATTAATCAATTAATTTGTATGTGCATGTGTGTGTGTGTGTGTGTGTGTGTGGTGCACATGTACCACTGCACAATGGGTGTGGAGGTCAGAGGACAACTTGCAGGAGGAATCAGCCCTCACCTTCCACCACGTGACTCTCTGGGATCAGATTATCAGCCTTGGAGGCAAGTGCCTTTACATCTGAGCTCTGAGCCATCTTTTTGGCCTTAGTTAACTGTTTTTTTATAGTAAAGTCCCATTCAAGTATCTGGTATGGCTTTTGCCCTCTGCCTACATTCTAAAGCAGTTTATATTTTCAGTCAAAAGCTATCCTTAAGACAGTTTCCTTTCTTAGTAAATGGTACCAACAGGCCTCTTCCCAATACCTGCCTCGTTCAAGCAAATGTCTTGACACAATTCCTCAGCCTCATGTTCCATCAGTGCCACAGCTCTGAATGAATGAAAATAATGAGGAAGGCTTTTCAGAGTTATCATTACAGGGCTGGGAGATGGCTCAGTGGTTAAGAGCACTGACTCCAATTGCAGAGAACCCGGGTTCAATTCCCAGCACCCACATGGCAGATAACAGCCATTCCTAATGTCAGATCCAGGGGATCCAATGCCCTCTTCTGATCTCCGTGGACATTGCATGATATGGGTGCGCTTACACACACGCAGGCAATACAATCATACACATAAAATAAAAATAAGAAATAAGAAATATTTTTCCAAAACGATCATTACAAATGATGAAGAAACAGATAATTTCAGTAGAAAATGAAGGATCCAGGGTGCATGTGACCGAAGCCTGTGGGAACAGGTGCAATGTATCCATCTTTGATTTTGGTAACATTTCTAGCTTTCCCGGCTGCGGGCACTTTGAAGAGAAAGCAGACTGAAAACAACCTGAGAACTTTCCTTTCTTTTTATCTTCCAAACAGATTTGACCCACCGTGGACATTTTCTCTGAGGATAAGATATATTGTTTCCCCTTCCCTCAGTTCAAAGTTTTACCTTCTGGATTGTATTCCATACACGTTCTTCATCGCTCTTCCCTCCTTCAAGGGTGTCCATGGCATCTGCCATTAGTGACTGCAGCTGTGGCACCGAGATAAAAATTATCAGCGTGGAATTCGTACCAAAATAACTTCCCTAAATACACAGATTAAAACCTAATTAAAAAATCATTTGTACGCTGATGATTTTATTACTCATATTTCCCACAATGAACCCCACCACCTCGCTCTGTCATTATGGAGTGTTGCTGCATATATAAAATATTGAACCAATGAGAAGAGTCTTCCTAGAAATATGCAGGAGACATAGGTTTTAATGTAGTAAGTGTTGATGTTTTGTTAAAAACAGATTTGAGTCGTAAAGAATGACAGTGGTGGTTAATTCTCTCAGGAAATGGCATGTAGTACACGCACGCGTTTTAGTATTTCCTCCCGAGGCTAATGTATCATAATTCTAGTCATCATGAAAAAGCTCTCCAGAGGACAATAGTAAAACTGTGCTGTTTTATTGCCTCTTAAAAAAAAATCTCACTCATTTAAACTCTTTTACTATTGTTAAAATTTTGAAATAACTAAGTTTTTCTTTTCCTCTTGGTTTTGTTTTTTAGGTGCCACTGAAACGGAGTATTGTTGTCCACCAAAAAGCTACCTGCTGTACTCTGATTGGCGAGTTGGATGCCGTGGGACATGATGTACTCTTAGGACTTGGGAGATGGAGGCAGGGAGGAGCAGGAGTTCAAGGCCAGCTATGTTTACAGTGAGTATGAAGCTCTCTTGAGCAACATGAGACTCTCTAAAAAGCAAAGAAAATGACTCAGAGAAAATCCCATAAGCAGAGTAGGCATGGCAGGACCCTCCTTAATCCTAGCACTGGGGAGGCAGGAGGATTCCACATTTGAGGACACTTGAGCCACATATTGAGACCCTAGTTCAGAAACTAAGGATAACAAATCCTGTACACATGGCACATGTGTGACTGTATCAGAACATGTGATACTGAAAGGTTAAAATATTGTCTTATGAATACTAGTTCCTGGGGCTTAGAGAACATCACTGAAGAGAAGGTGAAAGATTGTAAGAACCGGAGGGCTAGGATGCTGCTGCTAGACACCATCTTCGAAAATGTGACAGGGGAGCTGCCCCTGAAATCTCAACAACACAGTTGCCTATGGAGACGTGCATAGTGACAAGACCAACGTGGATGGGGACATTTCACAGGTTCCTACCTCTAGATGAAGAGCTATAGGCATTAGTGATGTAGGAGGAGGAATCAGTTTTCTTCAGGAATAAGATTCCCGATAAGTCATCCAGTCTCAAGTTGTCGGTCCTAAACACATCTACACATGAACACCACTAAATGCACTCAGTGCACTGGCTGCTCTTGCAGAGGACCCAGGTTCGATTCCCAGCACCCACATGGTGGCTAACAACCATCCTTAACTCCAGTTCCATGGGAATCCGATGCCTTTTTCTGACCTCCATGGGCACTGCGTGGTGTGAGTACACAGGCAAGCAATAAACTCATACACATAAATAAAAAGAAATAAAATATAAAAAAATCAAAGAAGACAAGAGATTGAAAGAGAATGGGGCGATGTGGGAGGATTTGGAGGAGAGAAAGGGAGGGCGGAAGTTATATAAGTGCAGTACCCATGGAAGACGTTCTTCCAGAAGAGTTTCCAGGTTAGTTCACTGTGGCATCAAACACTGTGATGCTTTAGCTAATCTCTCTGATGTGGAATTTATGGAGGAGGGAAGAGTGTGGAGTCACTCAAACAGCTTCTGTTGAGCAGCCACTATTTACATAGTGTCCTCCAAAGTCAGATTAGGATTTATTTTCTAGGTTAACCCATACTCGGAAGCTGGAAAATAAAATCTACTAATTAAGGTGATGAAATCTTGCAAAATGTGTGTTGTTCAAATATTGGGCTTATCTATCTATCTATCTATCTATCTATCTATCTATCTATCTAATCTTCAATCAATCAGTCTATCATCTATTTATCTATCTATCATCTCTAAATATTGGAGATATACAAATTATGGAAAAATCCCAAGAAATCCCATTTCTAAAAGTATATATTTTTCCAAGATTTTAGATACTGAAAACATTGTACATTTGGAAGAGAAACCAATGATGCTGGTTTTAAGTCTTTTTTTTTTTTTTGGCTTTTTGAGACAGGGTCTCCCTATAGCCCCAGCCAGCCTGCAACTTACTCTGTAGACCAGGCTGGCCTTGAACTCAGAGAGATCTGCTTGCTTCTGCCTCTCAAGTGCTAGGATTAAAGGTGTGCACCACCACACCCAGTGAGTCTTTTGTGTATATTTTGAATAAGTATGTCTCAGATGGGGAAGAAGATAACCCCACAGGTGTGTGACTTGGGGGACTTACACAAAGACAGTTCCTTAGTACTTTTCATTTAAGTATTGAATGAGCTTTTAGTGAATGAGATTCAACATTTTATTACTTTTTATTTTATGTGTATGGGTACAATATCTGCATGTATGTAAATGCACCTGTGTCATGCAATGCCTGCAGAGGTCGGAAGAAGGCACACATCCCGTGGAATCGGAGTTATGGAAGGTTGTTAGCTGTCATGTGGGTGCTGGGAATCAAATCCAGGTCCATTGCAAGAGCAGCCAGTGTACTTAATGCTGAGCCATCTTTCCAGCCCCAAGATCAACATTTTTCTGGCTTGCTAAATTAACATTTCCTTTGTTTCTTCTTATCTAGAAGCAGCATTAATCATCTAAAATTGGCTATAATATACTCTGAAATCTCTGTACTGACCTCAGCACTGAAGGCTTTGTGAATGTAGGGTGAACACACTGCCTTTTGAGTGTTCTGCACACCACCATAAAGGGTCAGAGAGTATTATCACTAGTTCTGACATAGTGATTCCTTGATTATTTCATGGGTCTCATCTTTACTAGGCATTGTGTTATTATTGGGCTAGGCAGAGTGTTTTCTATGCTTGCCCTGAGTATCAATATCTATTTAATACATTTTAAACAAGTCTAGATGAATGCTATACATGCTGGCTGCTCTCTTCTTGGTTAGACCTGCAAAAGCTCAAAGAGAGAGGAGGGTTCGTTTAGTTATCTGAAAATTACAGGTGATCCGTTTTTGCTGTGTTTTCACGTTGTGCTGTGTTTTCAATTCAAGTCCATAATTAGTTTTAGCTTCTCTCAATTAAAGCTTCAAAGTAAAGAACCCTTCCCGCAACACACCAGGCTCTCCGTACCACTCCTTGAATGGGCAGCACACTGTTCAATAATTATTTTTCAAATGAGGTGCTATAATTTCTAATACTAATTATGATTATAATATATATGTGTTTGAAGATTGTTTCTGGGCTATTCCTTTAAGTAGTTTTTGAGTGGGTCTGCATAAGAACAAAATGCCTGCTTTTCTGAGTTAGCCAGTGTATTTGGTTAAAAAAAATCCTTTTCTGAGTACATTTTTCCCTCAAACATTTTATTGATTTATCATTTCTCTCTCTCTCTCTTTCTCTCTCTCTCTCTCTCTCTCTCTTCCTGTGTCTATTGCCAATATATATGAACACTTGAGGTGATTAAGACTTAATCTCGCCCGGCAAGGTGGCACTTGCCTTTGATACTAGCACTTGGGAGGCAGAGGCAGGCGGATCTCTGTGACTTCAAAGCCAGCCTGGTCTACACAGTGAATTCCAGGATAGCTGGGGCTACAGGGAGGCCCTGTCTCAATAAGACTGAAAAAAAAAAAAAGACTTAATCTAATCTTTTTGGCTGTGAGCCTGAGCCTAAAGAGCTGCATCAGCATCTCCATGTGGGTCGCTAGACAGGACTCCTGTGCTGGACAGCTTTAGTGTCAACTTGACACACCTGGGTCGAGGGAACCTCAATTGGGGAATTGGCTCCATTGGATTGGCCTGTGGCCACATCTGTGGAGTATTGTCTTGATGGTCGAGCAGTGTGGGAGGGCCCAGCCCACAATGAGTAGTGCCACCTGTCAGGGTGTGAGCTCCAGAAGCCCATCGGAATGCAGAGACACTCCAAGGGTGTGAGGCCCAGGGCCTCTCTTTTAGAGTGTGAGGCTCCCATATTGGGAGTTGGAGGATGAGGAAGGGAAAGGGAGAGAGAGAGAGAAAAGAGGTTTGTAAATAGATTCTTTTTAGTCTCAGCACCCAGGCAATCTCTAAGGCACGTCCGCCTTAGTTATAGGTGGGCGCTCAGAGACCACAGGTAGTCTCTGAAATCGGGGCCTGCAAGTCTGTGAAGTCAGCATCCCAACAGTCACAGGAGAGGCCAAAATTCGGGTCCAGAGTCTGTCCCCAGTGTAATAGACAGCAAACTGGACAGGGAAAATCGGAGGGGGGTCCCTGACTTAGCCGGCACACAGGGATCCAAAACGGAACGGAACGGAACGGGAGACTAAAAAGAATGGAAAAGAGGATCAGAGAAAGCAGTCGAGGCAGAGGGGGCAGCTAGAGGGGGCAGAACATACACAGGGTTACACAGAAGGTAAGGGTGGGAGATAAGAATCTCCCCTCACTCAGGTGCCCGTCCTGCGGCCGCCAGCGAGGTGACTTAGGAAGTCTTACCATGAGGGCCACAAGTATAAACCCCGTGCTCGGTCATCACAAGTGTGATGAGTGCCCGATGAGGTGAAACGACTTCGGCGGAACCGCGGGTTAGGGCCCAGATTCCGTAGCCCGAGAGCTGTGGAACCATAACACGCACTCAACTCTCACGCACAGTCACACGGGAATAGAGTAGGGTAGGATAAGGAGAGGAGAGAAGGTACCTTCGGCCGAATGGTGGTGGGTGCTGTTGTAGCCTGCGCTCGGTATCTGGCTTACCCGCTACTCCGAAGCCGCCCCGAGGGGCGGGGAGGGCGGGGGGGCGCGGGTGGGGGCGCGGGCGGGCAAAAACGGCCTTCCGAGTCACCAGAATGTAAGGTTATGGCGCGCTCCCCCCGGAATGAAAAGCCACGAGGTCTAAGCTCTTCGGAGCAAAGTTTAATTCAGGGTAGCTGGGGCTAGGCTCAGGGGAGAGGTAGAACCAAGCCAAGCACAGAATGGCGTCTGGCTTGGGAATTTAAGGGATAAGGTGGGAGTGGGATTCAGTGAGAGTGGGGTGGGTCGGAATCTGGAATCTGGCTTCCAGAAGGGTGAGGCGGAAGATTCCTGGGTAATTGGTGGTGGCCTGCTTTAGCATAGCCAAAGGCTATGCCTGGTACTGCAGGTTCTTGGGCAACGTGGATCTTAGGTGTCTCTGCATTCCGATGGGCTTCTGGAGCTCACACCCTGACACCACCCTGGGCAGGTTGTTGTGTACTGTATAAGAAGGCAGGCTGGGCATGAGCCAGGAGAGCAAGCCAGTGAACAGCATTCCTCCATGGCCTGTGCTTCAGCTTCTGCCTCCAGGTTCCTGCCCTGAGTTCCTGCCTCGGGCTCCCTAAGTGATGGACTGTGACCTGGGAGATGTAAGCTGAATAAACCCTTTCCTCCCCAACTTGGTGTCGGTCAGAGTGTTTTGTCACAGCAATGGAAGACAAACTAGGACAACTCCTATGCTAAACCACCCCCACCCAGTGATCAGGGACCAGAGAGGAAGAGGGGGTGGAAAGATCCTAAGAGGCAGGGGTGGAGGTACATGACCATATGGAAACGGTCTTGCAGGCTCTTGAGAACGTGCTCATGTGAACTTACAGCAGTGGTGTCAGCCGGCACAAGACTCCAGAACAGAACAGAAAAACCCAGCGTGGGCCCCACCTTAGTGGAGGAGCTATTGGCAGCTGATTACTGCTGGGCGAGGGAGAGTTGATAGGTTGACTAGAGCCTAGTGGGTGAACTTACACTAAGGGACATCTGAGTACACTGACTGGACTTGATAGAATGCATGTGCACAGAACCAACTGGACTTGATAGAACGCATGCACATGGAACCCAGTGGAGGGAGGCCATGGGGGGGGCGAAGATGGGGATATAAGAATGTTTTGTATGAAATGCACAAAAATGTAATAAAAATATACACTAAAAAAGCTTCAATCTCTAAACACCATTTTGTAGGATGGGATTTCTGCATGGGTATTTTTGTCCTCTCCATTTTCTACCAAAGAGGACTACACAAAATCATTTTGGAGTATAAGAAAAAAAATCATTAAAATTTTGAGTTGTGGAGATCTGGCTCAGTTGGTAAAATGCTTGGCTTGCAAACACGAGGAGCTGAGTTAGATCCTCTGAAACTTTTTCTTTTTCCCTCAAAGCTGGGAAGTGCATGTCACTTCACTTCAGCTGTGCGGGGGGGTGGGGGGTGGCTCTCTGGGCCTCAGTGGACAGCCAGGTTAGCCTACTTAGTGAGTTCCAGTAAAAGACTGTGTAAAAAATGGTGATAAATTCCTGAGAAGACACACACACACACACACACACATACATGCACACCCACACGCACACGCACACACACCCCACTTTCAACAAAAGCTTGATATATAATCTATCTCTATATAAAATAATCAGCCCTTCCCTATGTTTTTAAACATTATAATCTTATGAAAAAATGGAAACTAGTCAGAGATCCAGACCCCCCTCGCCCCCCCATTTTTCCAGTTTCTTCATTTGAATGCTGGGTGAGGACTGGCGTC
Source organism: Rhizomys pruinosus (assembly GCA_009823505.1). Lineage (NCBI taxonomy): Eukaryota > Metazoa > Chordata > Mammalia > Rodentia > Spalacidae > Rhizomys > Rhizomys pruinosus. The sequence goes on from VZQC01007611.1 coordinate 850,935, forward strand.
TCCCTTCAGACTGCATTTATTACCAGAAGCCTTTTCAGACCCTATCACTCTTCTGCTGGCTCAGGGCCTGTGAAAGCCTTAAACAAAGAGAAACAAATACTTACCAATTCCGCCTCCTGTTGACTGATGTCCTGGAGATAGGGGATGGTTGCCAGCTCTGCCGCTGCCTGATTGATCACCTGGGCCTGCTCCTTTACTCTCTGCAGCTGGCGGAGGAGGCTGGCGTACTGCAACTTCTCCACCACACCTGAGCATGCATTGCAATTCCACTGGTTTCACAGGGAAAAAAGAAACATTTCAGAACAGGACAATAGAAGCAGACGAACTTTCCCAGAGACTGATGTCAGGGACTGGCATAATAGATTTATATCTTCTGAAGCAAGTCCACAAATACACGCCTCAAACCCTGTACAAGTGCATGGTCCCTTCCAGCATTTTGGAAAGTCTACGCATTTTCTCCAGTAGGTGAATAGACATGAAAGGTGCTCTTTGTAGGACGCTTGTGTTGGGCTCACAGTTGTCCTGTGTTAGGGATCAGGCTGGTGCGAAAGGACAGGACTGAAATTGTGTCTGTGATTTACTAGCTGTCGTTTCACAAGGCTGTGACTACTTATCGGTGACTAGATGTACATTATGACAGCATCAGACCAGCTGAGAGTTACCTACTGTCTTGTTTATAGCAAAAGCAATTTTTATTTTACGTGTGTGAGTGTTTTGCGTACATATGTGTAAGTTCACACTGTGTTGTGCAATGCCCATGGAGGTCAGAAGAGGGTGTCAGATCCCTTGGAACTGGAGATATGGACAGCTTGCCAGCTGCCATGTGAGTGCTGGGAATTGAACATGGGTCCTCTGCAAGAGCAGCCCATGCTTTAAACTGCTGAGCCATCTCTCCAGCCCCAGCAAAGGCAGTTTTTATGCACGTTGAATAAAAAGCTCTGCTTTTATCTTTAGTTCACGTTGATGGTTTATACACTGCCCCTGTTCTGATAGCCATTCACTCTAGCTCATAGGATTCTTTTCTTTTTTTGTTGTTGGATTCTTTTTCTTCTTTCTCTTTCTTTCTTTCTCTTTTTTTCTTTCTCTCTCTCTCTC
>VZQC01007611.1:864944-915929 GCA_009823505.1 Rhizomys pruinosus
GAACAACAACGACAAAAGGACTGGGTCAAAGAACTGACTGAAACAGTTAATTTCCGCCCAAACAATAAACCTCTGTAGAGAAAAACTTTAAGAAGACTGTGAAAAAGATACAAGACATGTGTGGCATCAACTGGGGTGGGGTGGGGGACATGGAAGTGGGAATGTGTCTAAATTGGACTGAGAAATGATGTATGAAATATGCAAAGCATCAATAAAAGCATTTTATAAAAAAGAACTAAAATATCAAATATCATCCCGACAGTTCTCAAAAGAAGAAATACCAGTGGCCAATAAATCCTTGAAAAATGTTCAACATCCTCTGCTATCTGAGAAATGTCCATTAAAACTGCTTTGAACTTCTATTTCACCCCAGTCAGAATGGTTATCATGAAGAAAACAGACTATAACAAATATTGACAAGGATGTAGGGGAAGAGGAATGCCCACTCACTGCTAGTGAGGCTGTAAATTGGTACAATGCTATGGAGATCAGTATGGGGTTTTCCAAAAGCAGCTAAATATTGAATTACTGTATGGCCTAGCTATATCATTCTTGGGTATATACCCAAAGGACTCTATAGTTAGTATACCATGGAGACACTTGCTTATCCATGTTTACTGGTGCACTATTCACATATATAAAAATGGCACCAACCTATATATGTCTATTAACAGATGTATGAAACTGTGTCACACAATGGAATTTTATTCAGTCATAAAGAAAAAATCATTATGATAAGCAAAATAATGTGGACTCAGGCAAATATTACATGCTTTCTTTCATGTGTGGACACACTATTTAAAATTTTATGTATATATACACATATGCATATATATATGTATATGTATTTGTGTTTGTGTGTATGTGTACCTTGAGACTAGAAAGGGGACCATAAAAGAAGAAGAAGAGACCATAAGGCGAGGAACAGAGGGTTTGGACTACCTGTGACATGAAATCAGAAGGTGGTCTATTTGTAAGGAAGAGGGGAATAGCTGGCTGGGGAAGCATGACAACAAGAGAGCAGTAGAGGGGAGGACACAGAGAGAAATGTATTTATGAAAATACCACAGCACTTTGTATGCCAACTTGAACCAGTTATAGAAGGTAAAAGTATGAAATGGTAACTGTACTGACTATTTTAAGTAAACCTTGAAGTAGTTTAAGTGTAGTGAACAGTTTAAAAACAAACAATCGCAGTTGGTAATGGCTATAAAAGCTGATGTTGCCTGGGTATGACCTTCTTCCTGTCAGTGAGGTAAGCATTGTGTGTGCATTGTCTTTAAGCCTGATGCCGCCACCTCCACTTTATGGATAAGAAGTAGAAGGACCCAGGTGGGAATTAACTTGCCATTGAACACAGCCTTGAAGTGGGCAGCACAGAACTCATGCCCGCAGCCTGCTGGTAGTGGAGGGTCTGCCTGCTGAGTTCCACATCAGGATTGCTTGTGCCTCTGGTGAAGGCACAAGGTCATCCTTGGGCTCCTGGAGGCTAGAGTTGTGTGGCCTGATGAGTCTACAAGGGCATGCTGATTATAGGGTACTTTGGGTATATACTCAAGAATGATATAGGTAGGTTTTTAGATGCCCCATAGTGATTTCCATAGTGGTTGTACCAATTTACAATCTCAATAGCAGTGAGTAGGTATTTTTCTTTCCCCACATTCTTGTCAATATTTGTTGCTTTTGTCTTTTTTAAATTGTTATTAAACTTTTTCCATTTTTCCATAGGTCATATACATCATTTCTCAATAGAATTTAAAGTCACTTCCCTTACCATGAACCCCACCCCACCCGAGTCTCTGCACTCTGCCATTTATGTCCTGCATCTTTTTCTGAGTTCTTTCCAGAGTTTTTTCCAGTTCTTTTGTTGTTGTTCTTCCAACTTGTATTGCTACACGTATATAATATATATATAATAATTATATAATATATATTATATATATATACAGTAAATCATCAGTACACATATCTCTTGAATTGGATGATTTTTTTTCTGAAAAGATGTCATGTTTTCCTTAAGGAGGTGCTTGAAGGTTCCTCCTTGCATTCCCAAACAACCATCAATCTGCACTTTGCTCCACACTGTGGGGTCTTTCCCTCCCATGGTCCCAAATGAAGTCCAGTCTTGATTCCCCCTGTACTGGCCTCCAATGATACAGCCCACAGTAGGTCCCAAATAGATGACAGCCTAAGTATTCTGACTAGGCTGAAATCGCCTTAGCTGTTTAAGTCCACAAAGCTGGGTGTCTCAGTAGTCTCCATCTGGCAATGAAGTTTGGAAAGGACTTCTTGGTGAGAAATGAGTCTTCAGTCCAATATTGGAAGGTTACAAAGCCTGTGTCCTGTCTTGAGGGAGTGCCAAAGCAGTGGACAAACAAGAGTTGATGAGCTTGCCAGTAAGAATTGGATATAGGCCCAACAGCAGTACTCTCTCTTTTTTCTTTTTGTCTTTTTACTAAGATCTCAGTTCTATGTCTGCAGTACAATTTCTCTTGTTTTAGGCTGATTATTTCTATCTGGTTGTACTTCCTTTTGGATGCTTAAGACCACACGGTTAGCCCAGATTAAACAAGGTTTTGTGTTTACTCAAGGTCATTTGAGGGTCTGGTCCTCAAGGGATCTCTTGGGGTTTTTGGGGGGGAGAGGAAGGTGGAAGTGCTTGTTCCTTTCAGCCTTTTTTTTCTTTTTATAATAGCCATTCTTGAACTGGGGGCGAGATAGAAGTTCAAAGCAGTTTTAATTTGCAATTCTTGGATGGTTGAAAATGCTGAACATTTTTTCAAATATTTACTGGCCAGTGGTATTTCTTCTTTTGAGAATTGTCTGTTCAAGAAAACTGGGAGGATTGGTGTTTAGCTTTTGAGCAACAAGACTTTGTTTTATTATAAAAAGACTTCTCAAATGGAAGTCAGTAAACACTATGTAAAACTGCCAGAGAGGGGAAAAAGGGAAAATCCCCAGCGTCTTGGAATGAGTAATATAGGAAGATTGTTTAAGTTTAAAATCTGCAGCAAAGGGGCTGAGGAGATGGCTCATGGCTACAGGGCTGGCTGCTCTTTCAGAGGACTGGCAATCTCCAGCACCCATATTGGGAGACTTAAAACTGCCTCTGACATCAGCTCCAGGTGATCTGAAGCCACCTTCTGGGCTCCACAGGCACCTGAACACACACACACACACACACACACACACACACACAGACACACACACACACACAGGGGGGAGGAGAGAGGAGAGAGAGAGAGAGAGAGAGAGAGAGAGAAGAGAGAGAGAGTAGAGGAGAAACATATACACTGAAAACAATCTGCAGCAGAGAATCACAGACATATCGTTGTTAGTTCCACTGATGGAAACTGAGAAGCCTTGAGATGCAGCATTTTGGCAGTACTAGTGTCAAACATAGACTCTTGTGTACGGATAATGGGAAGACATGGAGAGGTATTAATTTGGGAAGGAATAGATGGACTAGAAAACCTTTTTAGCCCTATAGCTAGTTTATTACAAAATAAGATGGCAAATGTAAGTATTTTTGGTCCTTTTTGGTCCTATATATATCTCATCCTATGAGTATTTGGTTCATTATGAGCTTCCAGATAAAGTTTGAAACTGTGAGAAGACCCATAGTACATACTGTTGAATTTAGAAATTTAAAGGACCATTTTTCTTCCATTTGTATGCAGAGCAAATCACAGCCTTATGAACACTGAGCCTAGCAGGTGGTCTATGACCCAAAATGACAGCACACTTCCCAGATGTTGAATCTCATGTAACATTAATTTGAGTGCTAATTGTTCTCAATTTTGCGCTCATAAACCTCTACCTACGTCCAGAAGTCTTGCAACTTCTGATGGATAAGAAAGTTAATCAGATTATATTGTTCTTTGGTGGAAAAGTAGAATTGACTTTTTAAAAAAAAAGTCTCCTTTTTTTCCTGTCCTGTCAAGAAAACTTGGCAGAAATAGGTCCTTTTAGTGCATTCCTTTACAATCTATCACCATTGGAGATGAAATTTAAATGACTGTAACTGAATTTATTATTAAAATTCAGCTTGCAGGTATGACATGGATCTAAGTTTTTACCATTAAGAAAGTAGATACTTAAAAAAATACTATCAAAGATAGATGATGAAGATTACGTTTCTTACAAAACTATACTCCCGAATTCTTTTTTTCCCTACCAGATGAAAGATGTTTAATTCTTAGCAAAAGAAGTTTAAATAGTTGTTCCTTAATCAGGAATATATTGTGCCACAGGAGGCTGGAATTGACCAGTCAGTCAAGTGTTGAAGTTATTTAAGCTCTTTGATCTCTCTGCATTTACATTGTTCCTTTTGAAATCCATGTCCTTGGTATTCAGTGATTGTCTTTGTCCTCTGTTTGACACGCTATAGTGGTTACTGTTAACTGCCAACATGACAGAATCAATTGGGAGATGGGACTCTGTCCGTGTGGGGGATTATCTTGATTTTATTAATTGAGGCAGGCAGATCTGTCCACCGTGGGTGGCATCGTCCTCTGGCTGAGATCCTGACAGCATAAAGTGGAGAAAGAAGGCTGAGCAGCAGTGCGCCTCTCTCCCTGTTCATGACAGTGGTTGTGTTAAGACCCGCCACTTCAAGCTCCCGCTGCCTTGAACTCTTCACCATGATGAACTGAGCCCTTGAACCATGAGCCAGAATAAGCCCTTTCTCCCTGAAGTTGCTTTTGTCAGGTCATTTTATCACAGCAACAGAAAAGAAACTAAGACACACACACAAATACGGAGTCCTTATTTTCATCTTACTTTCTCATCCAGCGCCCCCTCCCCCCCAAAGTTGCCTGGGGCTCAGTGACACTCTCTTCATATACATACTCTTGGGGATTTCTCTAGTCTTGTGGGATTCTATATTCTTTATAACTAAAAAATGGAAGATAAACATTATAGTCTTATCTGAGAAATGTCATCAAATTCAAACTCACTTCCAAATAAATACCTTCTGGGAGATGGCTGTCTGCTCATCATTCCAAAAATTAGCTCAAATGCAGCAAATATGTTCCTCAGAACTGGATTTCATATTCTCTACAATTTCACACCTCCCTGATGTTCGCTAAGGTTACCTAGTCAATTAATTTGTCTTAAAATTAGAGGCCAATGTTGACTTGCCTCAAGTATTAACTGAACACACCAGTTGCACACACCCATACCAGCTTCCGTTCCTGTTTTTCGTTCAAATCAGCTTGGTCAGATTTTTCATTCCGTGAAACTGGAATCATAGACATGGTCTCCCTGCAAACACCACTGATACCAGTATTACTTTGTGCCCAGGCAGCTTCTCCCACAATGCCATAGTCAGGTCGTCCATCAGGAACTTCAGTGGCTCCTTCCCAGGCAATTCAGACTCCTAGGTAAGTTATCATCACCCTCTCTCATAGATAATAAGCATGCTCTACTTTTAAAAACACAGATGGGCTGGACATGGCGGTACATGATTGTAATCCTTGTGTTCTAGAGGCTGGGATAGGTGGATTCCAAGTTTGAGGCTAGGCTGGGCCACATAGTGAGACCCAGTCTGAAAAGCCCCAAGCAAGTAAGGAAACAAAAAGAAGAAAGCAGGCATGTGCTGCTCCATATCTCTATCTGGGTTTTATGTTGTCGTTGTTTTTTGTTTGTTTATTTGTTTTGTTTTTTAATAAATCTGCCATCACTTCTGCCAATTTCTCCAAGTTGCACCAGCTCAAGATAATTCTGACTCTGAGCTTTGGTTTGTGATTTTTGCTCTTGGGAGCACCCACACATTCTTTCTGTTTCTCCATTTTTTTTCAGCAGTGTCTAACTTCTCTGGAAGGTTTTCTTATGTCAATTCTGCCCTTCAAACTTTTAGGGTACCATGTACATTATTCACTCTGGGGTTCTACTGTTTCATGAAGGCATCTGTTAACTCTCCAATGATTTTAATGCCATCAAAGCTGACATTTTAAAGACATGTTCACACCCCAAGCAACTGTAGTGGTTGATCAATTCTTTAATTGAATCTAGAAACAGATTTTTCTGAATCCCAAATTTTAAATGGTTCAAATGAGCATGAAGTACAAAAGCCCTTATGACATAAACTGTTGGGAACTTTAGAGGTATCACTTATCAAGTGTCACCAAACACAGGGAAAAAAAAATACAGTGCCTGTGCTCTGCATTTTAACTAAACTTTATGTGAGCTGGATTTATCTTATCAGGGACAGCTCAGTGGGATGGGTACCAGAGTGGACGTACTGATTTTGCAGCCAGGTTGTATTCGTTACTTTCTGTTGCTGTTACAGAATACCCTGATGAGTAGCAACTCAGTGGAGAGAAAGGTTTATTTTGGCCTATAGTTCTAGAGGGAAAACAGTCCATCATGGTGGGGAAGGCATGAGAGCAGGAATAACATTTCATCTGCACATGGAAGAGGGAGAGAGAGAGGGAGAGGGAGAGAGAGGGAGAGCGAGAGGGAGAGAGAGAGAGAGAGAGAGAGAGAGAGAGAGGAGAGAGAGAGAGGGAGAGAAAGAGGGAGAGAGAGAGAGCGAGCCCAGGCTATGAAATGTCAAAGCTTGCCCTAGCAACGTACTTTCTCCAGCAAGACTCCACCTCTTAAAATTTCCATAACCTCCCAAACAGTGTCAGCGACTGCTCACATACATGAACCTATGTGGGGGCATTTCTCATCCAAACCACAGCACAGGTTGAAGACTTGGTGCAGCTTGTTCTTTGGAAAGTATGGACTTCTAACCACAGAAGACTGGATTATGAAAAGGTCTAGATTAAGGAAACTGTTGACAGAACCGTGAAGTATTGACTGTAGGCTAACAGACTCATCTACATGTTAGAGACAGTTGTATTTATTATGAAGTTAAATATCTGTAAGATAAACTTTGACCTCTCTGGCAGTGATGTATGAAATATAAATCTCATTATCATCAGTATGTTCTATTGGACACCTAATCATAACCACAGCCCAAATGGACTGTGAATGAACATTGAAAAGAAAAAAATTTTTTCCTTTTAAAAAAATATAGCAGTATATTAATTCTTTGAGAATTTCAAACCATATATTTTGATCATATTCACCCCTAGCTCTCCACCCCCCTCCTCCCAGATCCACCTCCATCTTCCTACCCTTCAATTTTGTGTCCCTTTTTAAAAAATAACCCATCAATGGCAATTTGTGTGACCCATACATTCCTGGTGTGGGGCCGTTTGCTGCAGCTTGGCCAACATATCAGGAGCCACGCCCTTATTGTTTTACCTTAAAGATTTACATTTATTTACTTATTTATTTATTTATGTGCTGTGACAGAACACACACACACACACACACACACACACACACACACACACACACGAGTACAACTTGCAGGAGTCATTTCTTTCTTTCCTGTTACCATGTTGGTCCCAAGCATTGAAAAGTCATCATGCTTGGTTGTAAGTGACTCTACCTGCTGAGCCCTGTTTTTTAGGAAGCAATTTTTCAAAAGAAAATCTTAAGTTATAAAAACTTCGCTAGGATCATGCAAATTTATCGGCGTTCCATGGTACCCCTTCCAGTGAGTGTGATTTCCTTCTCTACTTTCTGGAATTGTCATTTCCTTGCCCTTTGTCCATAACAAAATGTTCTGACATTTCAGGTTAGAGTAGAATCTCATTTCTAAAGGTCCCAATTGTTCGGCGAGAGATGGGACCATGTGAGTTTTATATGGCTTCTTTTTCACTGATCAGTTTCAGAGTTTAGCTTGGGTTGTACTTCAGAATGCCAACACTTCATCATTACTTCTTTCTCAGTCACTTCTGAGTTTTATCTTGTACTCTTTTTAATGCCAATACTTCTGTCTTGGAAGTTTTCCACAAACTCACATCAGCAGAAAGCGGCAAGAGGCAGCAGCTTTGCAGGTAAGTTGTCCTTACTGTCCTCCTTCATAAATAATAAGAGATTTCAACTTTTAAAAATAGACAAGGAGGATGTGGTAGCGCATGCCTTGTAGTCTCTCGCCCTCAGGGCTGGGGTAGGGAAATTGCAAGTTTGAGGCCAGGCTGGACTATATAGCAAGGCCCACTCTTCAAAAATCTCTGTGTAAGTCAGCCAGCAAGCAAGCAAACAGATACCCTTTCCTCAAAACTTAGATAGCAACTTTGATTTTTGCACTTGATGTGTGAGCTGGCTAATGAATTGTTGCATAATAAATTATATTTTCCCTTGGGCTATTATGAATACAGAGTTATACATGCGAGAGGAAAAAACTTGGCTTCTATTCCCAAGAATCCTCATTTTCACTTCAGGCCTACTTCTTTGAGACCAACTTTTGTATATTTAAGTTTCCTTTCATAGCCTGTATATAATTTGGAAAGATAAGCCCCCCCCCCCCAGAACCTCTGTTTCATTCAGAATCCTTGTTGCTTGGAAACTTTCTTTTTTTTTTGTCTTTTCGAGACAGGGCCTCCCTGTAGCCCCAGCTGTCCTGGAACTTGCTCTGTAGACCAGGCTGGCCTTGAACTCACAGAGATCTGCCTGCCTCTGCCTCCCAGGTGCTAGGATTAAAGGTGTGTGCCACCACACCTGGCAAAACTTTCTTTTTTCTTAAATCAGCTGTAGTCTAGGTTTTTGTTTATCTTGTAGCAATCCTCTTTCCTTAGCCTTCTGAGTGTTGAGAGTGCTTTGATTTTTTAAACATTTTTATACTATGTCAGTATAAAAATGTTTAAAAAAATCAAACAAATATGGCTTTGGAGATGGCTCAGTACATAAAGCACCGGGCATACAAGCACAAGGAACTGAGTCTGATTTTCAGACCTTAGGTAAAAATATGGGCAAAGTGGTGATGCTTGTGATTTTAGTGCTGGGGCGATGGAGTGCCGCAGATTGATATCTGGGGCTTGCTGGCCAGCCAGCCTAGCCTAATTGGTGAGTTCTAGGTTCTCAGTAAATGCTCTATACCCAGAAGGCATAGTTTAGTGAGCCAAGCTTTTAAGGAGAAATACATAGTACTTGTATGCTAAATAGGCGAATCTGGGTAAATAAGCTTAGAAAAGGAACTCTCCAAAAAGAAAATTCCATTTCTGTGCAAAATTGACTCCAAAATTAAAAATTTCAAGTTAAATGTGAGAAACTGGAGTTATTGTTTAACAGGATTGCAAATTCATTCTTTCTAGACCAGAGGGCCCTGCTGTCTCATTTATTTATTTATTTATTTATTTATTTATTTATTTATTTATTTATTATTTGTCTTTTTGAGACAGGGTCTCCCTGTAGCCCCAGTTGGCCTGGAACTCACTCTGTAGACCAGGCTGTCTTTGAACTCACAGTTCTCTGCCTCCCGAGTGCTAGGATTAAAGGCATGGGCTTTATTAACCAGCAGTGCCCAGAGATGTAAATAGACTGTTACTGAGTGGCTAGGATAGGCAGAAGATAGTGATACTGGTTAACATGTGTCTCCTGCACTGCTTCCAGACCTCCTAGGATGGGCTCTGCCGGCCCAGTGGCTCTGCTGGGTAGGCTGTGGCAACTGCTGATGTGTAATGACCTCAGAAATGGATAAAGCTCCCAAGTCTGACTCTGGCAAAGGATGCCCTGACTGTTCACGAGAGAATAAATTTTTTTGTGTAGGAAACTTAAAGTAGGAACCAGTGTTTGAGGGGAGCTGCCATGTGCATGTGCATTTTACAAGGTTTTGCATTTATTTTTGGATCTTTGGATGATGCTTCCTTAAGAGTGACTCTCCCTTTGTTCAGAACTCTTGAGGAAATGCATAAGGTGTTGGAATTTAGGTGAGGTTCAAGTGAGGAAGACATGGACCAGAGTAGACAGAGGAAGAAACCTGCTTCTGTCCCGCAGTGCCAGAGGAGCACTGGCCCGCAAGGAAGAGTAATGTTTTCATGTGTTAACGCTGCAGATTTTCATGGGGGACTTCTTTACTTTGGGAGTGGCTCTCTGATTCTGTGGAGAATTCTATTGGAGAAATACGAGCATTTATCTTCTTTATAACTAACCTGCCTACAATGCTTTCCTAATGATATTGGGGATGCAGGTTCTTTGATTCTATAACTTTCTCACTTGAGGAAGCTACTTACAAAGAGGAAAAACATTCTGATTCTGAAAATTCTTGATCATGATAAAATTATATAATTTAAGGAAGGAAGAACAAAATGAGGAATTCTGACCTCATGTTTTAGAGAATATAAAAATGGATTATCCTTCCTGGTAAATGATGGCCATGCAAGAGAAAGCTTATAAATTCCAGCGAGAAGCAATTTTTAAAGGTCTATTTAAAAACGATATATTATCCCTCTGAACATACATATTTACTCTCGGGAGTTAAATTGCACTGGAAAAACAAAATATGAGCCTATCCATTTAAGTGTTAAAGTAATTGATATCTGATCCAGAAAATTTTTCTATTAAACAGTGCTAAGCACAGATCCATTACTGAATATTTATTTATTTAACAAATAAATCTTGGTATTTTCATCAAGAGAGGACAGGGTATGCTTATTGTATTACTTTATTATTATTAAAATACAGCCATGCAAGAATAAGAACTGCACAGAATTGCATTATTTCATTGGAATATATGAATAAAAATCACAAGTAAAACCTTTATAAATGAAAGCTTAATAATTCTGTGGCTGGTGAATTATTATTTGTTTTATATACCCTGACTATGCTGCATGAATCAAAGTGGATGTTTCCTTGAATAAGAAAAATGGATAACTATACTAAAATAATCAGTAATTTTTCCTTCATGAAGCATAATGGAATACAGCTCTATTATAACATAGATTTAAGATTTGGGTGGGTCTTATCATATCTCTGAAATAGAAAAGGACACAGTGTAAGTTCCTGTGCATGTACAAGTTCGAGTGTTGAGAGTGCTGGGATTATAGTCACGAGTTACCACACCCAGCTAAGCTGTACTTTGTCAATATAAAAATAAAAACATAAAAATGAAAAATAAAACAAAGTTGACTTGAATTTTAACCTTCTCTCCCTCATCAGTCTGATAGAAGTGATCAGAGCAATCTTAGGGTCCACCACTGAGGATGCCGGCTCGTCACTGCAAAACCAATTTCTCATTTACTTGGCTTATTCAGTAGAAAAATTTTAACAATTTTGACTAAAATTTCAAAATTACTTTGAACTGAATGGCTTTTAGACCCCCTTCTCTTTCATCTGGTTTTCGTGTAGAAATCCCTGACAGAGACGGCAGGTTGGTGAGGACACGCTGGTGGCTAAGGGACTTTCCTGTTCACAGTCACCTCTGCCAGCTGCAGCATGGCTCGCTCTGCTTTTGTCACTAGGGAGTGAGGTGCTGGGTCTCAGCTAGGCTTCACGAAGGTGACTCAGAGCTGGACAGAGTTCCTGGTTGGAGGTATGTTTGCCAGCCTCCACTGGCAGAATCCAATGTGCCAGACTCCAAGTTTTGAGGATAAGAACCACTTTCCTATGAAGAACTTGTTGGTATTCTCCACCTCCAAGATTCTCAAGGTCCAAATTTTGTGACCTTTATCTATTGATTGTTAACTTAGGTGATTTCTCTAATTTAGAAAAGTTAGATTTCAGTTTTCTCTCTTTCTAAAAGATTTATTTTATTACTCATTTACGTGTGTGTGTGTGTGTGTGTGTGTGTGTGTGTGTGTATGTGGGTGTGGGTATGTGGGTGTGGGTATCCACAGAAGCCAGAAGAGTGGTTTCAGATCCCCTGGAGCTGGAGTGACTGGAAGTTGTGAGCTACCTTAGCTGTTGCTGGGAACTGAACTTGGTTCCCCTGGAAGAGCAGCAAGTGCTGATCCATCTCACTAGCCCTTGTTTCTCTTGCTGTAATGAAAATTTCATAATTGTGAGAGGGATTTCAAGGCCGAAGTACTTCTCTCTGAAGCCTTATCTTTCAGCGGGTGGTTGCATGCGTTTCTGAGCTCCCTAAGGAAGGGCGAATGTGGGAGAGAAGTATACATATATATATATATAAAGGGCTTAGGTCATGAATGGCACATAGTAAACCCTTATTTAAAAGGAGGTGAAGGGCTGGGGAGATGGCTCAGTTGGTAAAGTTCCTGATTTCCATCACAAACACCACAAAAGAAGGCAGATGCAGAGGTGAGCACTCTACCCAGAGCTGGGAGGAGGAGGATCCAGGAGGAGGAGGATCCAGGAGGATCCAGAGCAGCCTGGCCATCTAGTTTAGCACATTTAGTGAGCCTCAGGTTCTGAAACAAGATGGATAGCTTCTGGGAAATGACGTGGAGACTGACCTCTGTCCTCCACACCCATACACACACACACACACACACACACACACACACACAGAGGAAAATACACACATACCTGCATACACACTTGCACCTGCAAAAATATGCCTATACACAATGCCTGCATATACACATACCTGTAAACACATCTGCACGCATACCTGAATGCACATCTTCACACACATATCTCCACACATACATGTAAACACATACATACACACAGAAAGTCTGCATGCACATATCTGCAATACCTGCAAAAAGACCTGCACTTCCCACTTGCACACACACATGCCTGTACACACACACACACACACACACACACACACACACACACACACACGGTGATAATCAAAGAAGAGTATATGAAAATACTGAATGTTTTTTAAGTTGGTGTTGGTTGCACATGAAAGAGTGAATGAATGCTGAGTGAGATCCTATGCAAGCACACATGGAGTGTGTGGTGATAATCTAGTGAGATCCTATGCAAGCACACGTGGAGTGTGTGGTGGTAATCTAGTGAGATCCTGTGCAAGCACACATGGAACATGTGGTGGTAATCTAGTTTTATCTCTGCACTCATCTGTGTGTGATTGTAGTCATCCCAATGCACAAGTATCTGTTTAAATAAGTGAGCAATGACTTTCCATTGGGATGGAGACTTCTTCACTTCTAAATGCATCCTGTCATGGTGGCACAGGCCTGTGATCTCAGCACTCAGGAAGCAAAGGCAGGATGCTATGGCTTCCAGGCCAGCCTGGTCTGTATATTGAATTGCAGGCCAGCTAGATCTATATTCTGAAACCCAGTCTCAAATTAAAAAAAACCCAAAATCTATAAAGTTGATAAAGGGCAGGTCCTGCTGCTCCTTGTGGCCCCGGTGTGTGCCCTGGCTGTCACTCTGTACTTCCTGGGGAGATGTCCAGATGTTAAAGGGGGCACTTGATCTTCCCCGTTCCTGTGCTCTGCCCTGTGCCCACACTCACCTTGGAGGTGCTGTGAGTAAAGACACTACCTTAAGACTGTGTGTACCCACAGGAATAGAAGACCAACTGTTCCCCTTCATCCCAGCCAACAGATGTGGGGAAACCTCTGTGTTATTTACAACAGAGACAAATGATGTCACCATTCAGTAGTCTTGTTAGCTCAAAGCAGTTTCTACAGAGAAAAGAACCTTCCCAGCAGCAAAGCAGTTTAAATTCTAGCCTTCTCTACTTCGCCCCCCACCCCTAGATGCTTTAGCTTCCCTCTTTAAGTTTCTCGTATCACACTGTCACACTCTAGCAATTAGTAATTCTAAAATAATAGAAACAATCATTAGTAATATATAATTATCTTCTCTTCAAAAGTATAAGATCCTTTAGCATGAATCGTCTTGCCAACAGATCATAATTCACCTTGATAACAGGTTTGATGGAGTTACAGGAGACATGAGCCTGGCTCACTAATGTTATTATTGTTTTTAAACTCTCAGTGGCAACGATGCTTTCTAAGTATTAATTAATCGTCATGACTTCTCTGAGAAGTAGGTTAAATATAACTAAACTCATTCCACTAGAAGAGAAATTGGCAAACTGGCAATCTCCTCAACAAATCCTTTTCTGTTTTCAAGGGATCAGAGAGCAGAGAATTGGACACATTTTTCTATCGTGCTAAGTAGGTGTGACTTTTACACACTAACAGTAACTGCCCCTCTAAAACAGAAAACTCTTCAATGTCCATAATAAAACAATAGAAAAATTGTAACAAGCAATCAAGTTCTGAGAAATATTAACTGAGTTTAAGAAATAAAACTTTGCTGTTTTAAATAGTTTTTGTGTGTGTGTGTCTGTGTGTGTGTTTGTGTCTGTGTGTGTGTTTGTATGTCTGTGTGTGTGTCTGTGTGTCTGTGTGTGTGTTGTGTCTGTGTGTGTGTCTGTGTGTCTGTGTGTGTGTGTGTGTATGTCTGTGTGTGTGAGGGTACATATATGTCATGGTGCTTGTTCTCCTTCCAAACTGAGGTAGGGCCTCTCTTGTTGCCTCTGTGTCCTCCAGGCCAGTGGCTTGGAAGCTTCCAGGAGATTCTCCTGTCTAAAGAGTGCTGGGATTACAGACACCTGCCACCACATCCAGCTTTTATGTAGGCTCCATGGATCTGAACTCAGGTCATCAGGTCTGTGTGCAAGTGCTTGTACCTGCTGAGCTATATCCACGGACTGTAATAACATCAAGAGACTTTTACATAAAGTGCTTAAACTCATTATATCAGTGTTAGTGGCTCATCATAGATGTGTTGTGAATTCAGCTCCCTTCTTTGCCTTCAAATTTGCACAGATCCATCAACAGTGGAATTTATTTAGTATTTGTCCTCTGAATTCCTTGAGGCTTTGCCTAGAAGAATCAGGAGTCTGTAGGACTGTGGGCTAAAGGGCTAGGACATGGGCTCAGCACTAAGGTCTGCCATCACAGTCTGGCAAGGACCCCTCAGAAATCTATTTGTCTTCTCTTGTTACTACTTTCTTGTTTCTAATGCAAATTATCTTACCTCATAAATTATGGGAACAACAAGAGAACAAATGTAGGGTACCTGATACCTTAAAACTGATCAACAGTACAGCAAGTTATTAGACTTATAAATCAATGACTCAGCCCCAAAGATCTGAAAAGAGAGATTATTTCTTTTTAAAAAATATTTTATGCACCTGTGTCATGCAATGCACAGAGATCAGAAGAGGGTGTTGGATTCCCCTGGAACTGGAGTTAAAGACGGTTCTCAGATTAAAAAAAAAAAAATTTATGTATAAATGAATGTAGTAGGTGCAATGCTCACGAAGGTCCAA
This sequence comes from Rhizomys pruinosus, assembly GCA_009823505.1. NCBI lineage: Eukaryota > Metazoa > Chordata > Mammalia > Rodentia > Spalacidae > Rhizomys > Rhizomys pruinosus. The sequence goes on from VZQC01007611.1 coordinate 880,009, forward strand.
AGAGGGTGTTAGTTGTAAATGGCTGTTAGCTACCATGTAGGTGCTGGGAATTGAACCTGGGTCCTCTGCAGGAAGAGCTGGCGGTCTTAACAGCTGAGCCATCTCTCTAGCCCCTAAAAGATTATTTCTTAATTGGAGACGGGTAGTAGGAATGCACATTTAGAGACTGTGCTTTAGAGTAGCCATTGTTGAGTGGGTTTTCATTTAGTGCATATTATAAAACTCTTCTTGGGTGGGTGAGATGGCTTAGTGGGTAAAGAAACTTTTTGCCAAGCCTGATGACCTAAGTTCGGTCGCAGGGATCTACGTGGTGGAGAGAGAGAACCACCTCCCGCAAACTGCCTCTTGCTGCTGCTGGGGTTTGCTTGTGAATTTCTCCCACAGCAGCTCCTGCCTTTGAACTTGGTCTCCAGCTGATGGCACTGTTTTGGGAGGCTGTGGAACTTTTAAAAGAAAGAGCCTAGCTGGAGAAGTGGGACACTGAGCAGGCCGTGGGAGGAGGGGGTCTTCAGCGATACAGGGCGCTGCCTTCAGGTTTTACCTGTCTGCCTCCTGCTTCATCTACATGTGAGGACCTAGTTGTACAACTTTATGTTACTCACCAACTTGTTATGTAATATAGGAATGTAAAGTAATATTTTTTTTCTTTACCTGCATACAACCCTACAGTCAAAATGTCAGTCTCCTAAACATGTTTTGGAATTATCCTATAGTTTATTTTCAGACGTCATAATTTTAGTATGTGTGTGGCGTGCATGTTTAGAAGTGATACAAACTGAAAGGAACAACAACAGCAAAAAAAAAAAAAAAAAAAAGATGGATCAACGCACTGACTGAAACAATAAACTTCTACCTTGACACGTTAACACTTATGGTTGAAAACTTAACACACGACTGAGAAAAAGAATGTAAGCACTGTATGGCAGAATGCATGCTTGCAGGGGGTTGGGGGCAAAGGAAGGGAAGGGGAAATTGGTCTAAATTGATTAAGAATGTTGTATTGAAATGAGCAAAAGTTCAATAAAAAATTAAGAAAAAGTGTCCACCACCATGGCTCCACCCACAACCACGGCCCCACCCACCACGGCCCTGCCCACCGCCATGGCCCCGCCCCACCAAGATGGACTGTATTTCTCATGCCCTCCTTTGAGTTGCTTCTGTCAGGTATTTTGTCGCAGGATAGAGAAAACCGCTGAGGCTACAGGGAGACCTGTCTCGAAAAGACCAAAAAAAAAAAAAAAAAAAAAAAAAAAAAAGAAGAGAAAAGCAACCAACGCAGGTCCCCTTGGCTATCTGGATCTCATCTGGATGCTAGTGATTCGAGAACATAAGAAAATACAGAGGGTTGAGGGTGAGAAGGGTGTTGCAAAGGAAAGACAGCCAGCTAGCAGGTGTTGGGGGAAGTCCCTCTTCAGGAAAACACCCAAACCGCGAAGGGCACAGATGTGGGTTTGGGGAAGAGGTGGCGTTCCATCACAGACCTTCCTTCATTTTATAGAACTGTAAGAGTTTATAGCTTTCCACCTTAAAAAAAAATAAAATAAAAACACAGGGCTGGAGAGATGGCCTAGCGGTTAAGAGCGCCAACTGCTCTTGCAGAGGACCTGGGGTTCAATTCCCAGCACCCACGTGGCGGCTGAGAACCGTCTGTAACTCCAGTTCCAGAGGAATCTGACGCCTTCTTCTGACCTCTGCGGCACTGCACGAGACTGGTGCACCAACCTACATGCAGACAGTACACTCATACACAAAAAATAATAAATAAATTTAAAAAATATTTAAAAAAATAAAAAAGTAAAAGAATGCCTACAAGTTGAGTAATTTTTTAAAAAATATAAAAACATGAAGGTGCAAAGGGAAGCTGTGCTGGGCCATGAAGCTAGCTCTACTTTGCTTAAAAATAAGTTACCGATTCACTTCCTCAGATTAGAACTACGCATCCTTAAGCAGAGATGTTGAAAACAAACCATAAAGGGAGCTGCGTTGGTTCCCATGGAAACAGAGCATCGGCTGATAACTTGATGATACTGGAACTCACCTGAGTAGATAAACTCCACGTAGGCAGGGTGAGCTTTGCTGAACACCTCTTTCACTTTTTCTATTTCATCAGCTCTTATTTTTGCTGCAAACGGCGTGTACATAACTGAGAAAGCCTCAGCTCTAGTGATGGCTTCTTCAATCATGGCCTGCAAGGAAGCAAACGACACACTTGGCATAAATAATAACATATGACTTTTTGACCATGTAAAAAATATAATTACCTTTATGGATGATTTAAAAATCTATATACTGTACAGGCAAGATAACATATTTTTGGTCTTAAATATTCATTAGAACAAAATTTAATTAGTTTTGAAAATACTAGTTCATATTAAAGAAATCCAATTAACTGAAGAAAGTTTGTAAACAGCCACCTGTACTCTGAGCTTGTCTGAAGATTAAAAATAAAAATTCTATTTTTCAAGGTGTCATTTTCTTTAGTTGATTTAGAAAATCAGATTCTTCACTCCGGCACTTTAACTAACTTACTGATAGACATTAGTGATCAATTTATAAAAAATGCTTTTTTAAACCATCTGGATTTAAGTATTTTTACATAAAAGATGGCAAGTTGGACACATGTAGTGTTTTCCTTCTTCGGATAGTCAGGAGAGCCCTTTGGAACAAGGAGATCCTTTTTTTACCTTTTCCAGCACAGCAGCCTCGCCTCCAGAGTGACAGGGGCCATTCGAAATCGGTCAGCTAGCTATTTAAGATGTCTCTTTAAATCAAATTTGCTTACTTGATGTTCTTACCAGATACCTGTGATCAACCTCAAAGCTTCATGTTTTAAATAGGTCCATGCCTACTTCTAATAGATTATAAAAAAGAGCCATGCCAAATTTTAAGATGAATCTGTTTATTTTCCTAAAATTTTCCTTCTGAAGGAGGCTTGAAGGCTAAAGAAAAAGTGTGTCTATAGCTACCTCAGTTTTCTGAAAAGAGCACAAAGTATTGTATTAAAGTCCCACATTTATTTATAATAAGATCTTTCCCTGACAAGATCACCTACAATTGATAAGGAATAAAAAAATAGATTGGAACTGTGTAACCGTGTGAAAAACCCCAACAAACAGCAGTTTACAACACTATCAATACAGTATTTTGAGGAGCATTAATAGGGTTAAAATCAAGAATTCGACACCCTCTTCTGACCTCTGCGGCATTGCATGACACGGGCGCACAAACCTGCATGCAGACAGTACATTGATACACATACAGAAATAAATAAAATTAAAAAAAAATTACCTAGGGGTACACAGACTCTATATACTACTCATGCAGTTCCACATCTGCATTAGTATACAGTTCTGATCTTGACTTAATTCACTTAATATGATTATCTCTGGTTTATCTGGATTCCTGCAATTGAAATAACCTTCATTCTTTTTTTTTTTTTTTTTGTCTTTTCGAGACAGGGTCTCCTTGTAGCCCCAGCTGACCTGGAACTTGCTTTGTAGACCAGGCTGGCCTTGAACTCACAAAGATCCGCCTGCCTCTGCCTCCCAAGTGCTAGGATTAAAGGCATGCACCACCACGCCCGGCACCTTCATTATTCTTTATGGCTGAAAAATTCCATTGTGTCTACATATCACATTTTTATAACCTACTCCACTCTTGTTGGGCGCCTACGTTGGTCCCATAGCATAGCTGTCGTGGATTGTGATGTAATAAGCATGAATCTGCAAGTGTCTCTGTGATACGTCGCCCTGGAATCTTTTTCATAAATACTGGGAAGTGGTATGGCTGGGTTATATGGTAGGTCTATTTCTATCTCCATACTGATTTCCATAGTGTCTGAACTAGTTTAATTCCTGCCGGCAGTGCACAAGGTTTCCTTTGTGTCCATATCCTTGCCAGCATTTGTTGTCATTTGTTTTTGTTTTTTATTGTAATAAAATGACTTTTAATGAATAATATCAATAGCAGACATCAACCTTTACTCAAAAAAGGAAATCTAATTAAAATTTTGAAAAAGGGTTAATTCTGAAAATTAATACCATGGCCAAATTTTCTCATAATTTTGAATCTGCCATCTGCTTTTAAAATAAGTATTAAAATTAAAAAAAAATTTTTTTTCTGGTCTTTTTGAGACAGAGTCTCCCTGTAGCCCCAGCTGTTCTGGAACTCACTCTGTAGACCAGGCTTGCCTTGAACTCACAAAGATCTGCTTGCCTCTGCCTCCCAAGTGCTAGGATTAAAGGCATGGGCTACCACGCCTGGCTTAATTTTTAAAAAATTTTATTTATTTTTGTATATGTATGAATGTACTGTCTGCATGTAGGTTTGTGCACCCGTGTCATGCAATGCCACGGAGGTCAGAAGAGGGCGTTGGATTCCCCTGGGACTGGAGTCAAAGACGGTTCTCAGGTGCCATGTGGGTGCTGGGGATCGAACCCGTGTCCTCTGCAAGAGCAGTCAGTGTTCTTAACCGCTAGGCCATCTCTCCAGCCCTTAAATAAATTTTAAGGTGCTAATCAGCTACTCACTTTCCCAACTTTCAAAGGCACAGTGGGAATTAGCATTAGGCACAGCAGAGAGGGCGTCAGGACCATCTCCTCCCATTACTCTCAGCTAATAAATGTAAGCCTTACTTGAAGGAGTAAAGCTGACAGGCTCAGAGGTTATTTGTTTTCTTTATCCATTTATTGGATTGTTTGGTTTCTTGTCATTTAGTTGTTTGAGTTCTTTGCATACTCTGAATGCTAATCGTCTGTCAAGAGCATAGCTAGCAAGGATTTACTCCCACTTGTGGGCTGTGTTATCTCTTCACTTGATATTTTGTGTGCTGTACAACAGTTGTTGATGCTATTTCCAGGGTATTTTTTTTTTTTTTGGTCTTTTTGAGACAGGGTCTCCCTTTAGTTCCAGCTGGCCTGGAGCTCACTATGTAGACCAGGCTGGCCTTGAACTCACAGAGATCAGCCTGCCTCTGCCTCTTGAGTGCTGAGTGCCGGGATTAAAGGCATGTACCACAACTTCTGGCAAGTTTTAGATTTTACATTAAGGGACATAATGCATTGGAGTTGCTTTTCACACACGGTGAGAGAGAGGGATCTAATTTCCTTTTTCTCCAAATGGATGTTCAGTTGTCTTTAAAGTGTTTTTGGCATCTTTGTTAAAAATCAGGCAGCTGTACCTTTGTGGTTTGTTTTTGTGATTTCTGCCCCATTGATCTGTTCTTGTGGAAATACCATGCTGTTCTTTATTACTGTGACTCTATGGTAATAAATTGAAATCAGGTATGGTCTTCTTTGGGCTCAGGATTTGTCTATCAGGGGTCTTTTCTGTTTCCAGGTAGAGTTTAAGATTGTTTCTATTTCTGTGAAGAGTGGTACTGGAATTCTGATAGTGATTCCATTGAATTGGTGAATTACTATTGGTCGAACAGCCATTTTCTTTTTATCATTTTTTAAAATTTTATTTATTTATGTGTATAAATGTACTGTCTGCATGTAGGTCTGTCCACCTGTGTCGTGCAATGCTGCGGAGGTCAGAAGAGGGTGTCGGATTCCTCTGGAACTGTAGTTCTCCTGGAATTGGAGTTACAGACGGTTCTCAGCTGCCATGTGGGTGCTGGGGATCGAACCCGGGTCCTCTGAAAGAGCAGTCAGTGCTCTTAACTGCTAGGCCATCTGTCCAGTGCAGAAAAGCCATTTTCACAGTATTAATTCCTCTCATCTATGAGTATGGGAGGTCCTTGCATTAAGAAGTTGATTTAAGGGCTGGAGAGATGGCTCAGCAGTTAAGAGTACTAGTTGCTTTTGCAAAGGACCTGGGTTTAAGTCCTTGCACCCACATGGTGGCTAACAACCACCTGTAACTCAAGTTCCAGGGAATCTGATGGCCTCTTCTGACTTCCATGGGCATTGTATGACATGGGTGCATCTACCTACATGCAGGCATTACACTTATACACATTAAAATAATAAAAAATTGTTTTGAACAAAGTAGTGTAATTGAGTGTATTCATTGCTTATTCCATGCTTAGGTACTTTATATGGCCTCTAGTATCATCTATGTTGTCTACAAAAAAGAACGTGCTCTTTATGATGTGAATTGTTCTTCTTTCTCTGATATTAGGAAATGATTTAAAGTGATGGAGAAATTTGTGAATGAACTTCAATACATGTTCGAACGGTTGAGTGACAGAATTTCATCGGTCATAACATTGCTTTTGCAAGTTCAAGAAACTGAAAGGGCTGAAGAATAGAGGTGTGGGATGTCACTCCAATGGAGCTATCGATGGCTGTGGGTATGTGGCAGGGTCTGGGGACTAGTAAGGACCAGCTTTGGAAGTTAATCAGGACAAAGGCAGACAGCAAGTCTGGAATTCAGATATACAAATGATGGACTCCAAGATCCTTTTCCTTCAGCAAAAAACTGTTTCTCTTGAGTAGGAGAAACGGTGCCTTCAGTGTTGCGTTCACAGCTGGAGCCAACCCTGGGCGGGCGGCTTCAGACCAAGCCGGTGCACAGTCACTGGAGGACATTGCAGGGCAATGTGCGGGAGAGCAAGGCTGCTGCAGACTTCGGCTTGAAGGTCGGGGCTTGGCTTCGCTTCTCGGTTCGGCGCTTGTCTCCTGCATTGTAAGCTTGGGCTGCTATAATAGAGGACCACGGGGTGGGTGGCCGAAACAACAGAATGCATGTCCCCGCAGCTCCAGAAGCTGGGTGTCCAAGCATGACGTGGCGCAGGCTTACTTTCCTTGGAGGCCTTCCCCTTCCTCTTAGGGATCGTCGTCTTCACATCAACTTTCTTCTGTGTCACTTTTTATTTTTTCAGTGGATTGAATCCAAGTCCTCCTGAATTGAGTGCCCAGCCCTCAGCTACAGTCCCAACTCCATCTCCATGCAGTTTACTTTCCTCTTTATGACACCATTCATATGGGCTAGGGTCCACCCTAAAGAACTCATTTTAGCTTAATCCTTCTTTCAAAGACCCTGTCTCCAAATACTGTCTTGTTCCAAGGCCCTGGGGATTAATATTATACTTGAATATACTTAACTGAGCTGAAGACAAAAGTCCATCACAGTTTCTAGTCCTTACAAGAGTTTCCATTTGTTTTTTTCTGAATATCTAGGCAGTGGGCATTCTATCTTAAATTCTGGCTGAAAAAATTAGTGAAGGTATTTAATCTTCCAGCTTGCTTCCAGAAAGATACTAACAGAATTCCAGGCAGGCCGGGACGGGAGAAAACATTCTCTCTACTGTGATGCTTTTCCAGTTGCTGGCAGTGGAAGTGTCGGCTGGCAGAAGAGCTTGGCGGAGTCATCTCTCAGCAGGGATGGCAAGGCTCATGCCCAAGAACTCGCACCCGCTTCTCTGCAAGTGGCAGAGATGTGTGCTTTGCACATGGCCCCTGATCTGCTGGTTGACAAATCTGTGCCCTTGGCTTGCTGCTTCAGGCCTTGCTTTCACACCCTTCATGTGGCTTGCACACAAGAAAGTATGTGTGTCAGAGAGCAGGCTCCTTCCCACCAGGAACCAGCACAGGTGCTTCTTTTGTCCCCTGGTCACGGCCCTGGATATGCCCAAGTGGGTGAGCAAGTAGATTGCCTATACAATGGATGAAAAGGAACTGAATTTCCCAGCTGGGTGTGTGTGTGTGGGAGTGCCTGTCTATGATCCCATCCCTTGGAGAGGTAGAGGCAGGAAAACCAATCCAGTCTTGGCTACATGAGACCCTGTCTCAATTTCTTTCTTTTTTTTTTTTTTTTCTCAAGAGGATACTTGCTCAAAGGAAATACTGTAGCCCTAAGGAAAAAAATTGATTTTAACCATAGAATAGAAATAAGAATATGGGTTATCCTTGTACTAGATTCTGAAGTATCTTAACCATTTTAATGCACATTTTTTTTTTTTTTTGGTTGCTCTAGAGTCAGAAAAACTTGCAACCTTGGTCTTATCTCATTTTGTAAAAGGATAAAGTAATAGAATACACATTGTTCAGAGATGCTCTTACTTTGAGAATTGGTTAATGAGACAATCCAGGAAATATTTGAAAATTTTGATTACTTTGGCTTAGACTCCAAACTACTGTATTTCTATTTTGTAATGACAGTGATCTGTCAATTAGTTTTATTCCTTGGCTGACATAAAATAATAAAATTGCACATATTAATGGGGTACCTTGTGTTCTTCTGGTGGATATTATACCTCTGGGTAAGCACACCTGTCTGCTCAAGCATTCGTTACTTCCTTATGCTGAACCTTCGACATTCCTCCAGTTGCACAGTTGCCGTCTATAGTCTCTCTCTCTATAGCTGCTGTCTGTAGTCTATATATTATAGTTGCTGTCTATAGTCTATATATTATAGTTGCCATCTATAGTTTCTCTCTGTATAGTTGTCATCGATAGTCTCTCTCTCTATACATATACACGTATATATACATATATAGTTGCCGTCTATAGTCATTGGCTGTATACTCATGCAGTCAGAAATGATTCCTCCTTAACTGCAAATTAGCACTCATTGACTACCTTGTCCTATTCTTCTTCCCCTTCTGTCTTCCTCATCCTTGAGAACTGTTGTTTTTTACTCTCTATATGAGATTATGCAGTCTCTTGTGTTTCTATACCTGGCTTATTGCATTGAACATAATGATGTCCAGTTCCATCCATGTTGCTGCAGTTAAAAGGATATAATTCTCCTTTTAACATTTCTATTATTTTTTTTCAGACTTCATACACTTTATTGAGACAGGTTCTCCCTGTAGCCTCATCTAGCCTTGAACACAAGAGATACCCCACCCACCAGGCTCACTTTATTTTTTCATAAAAAAGCTCTTGGTAGTGGCCACGGCTGGAGCCTGGGTTCTCTGTACTGAGACTCTGGTGTGGGTCTTCACAAGATGGTCAGTGAATTCCTGGTAGGGAGACTTGGTGAAGACTGTCTCTTTCCAAAGGTCAGGAGTCAAGTAGCTGTAGGTCTTAGAGATGATATCAAAGGTGGCCTTGGCAAGATTGCCTAGGGTGGCAGTGCAGCCCTTGGCTGATGTGTATCAGTTATCAATACCAGCCACCATCAGCAAGTTCTTCTTGGGCACAGGAGCAGAGACGATGTCAGTACCTTTGGGGGCAGGGATGAGGCGCACCAGCACAGAGCCACAGCAGCCTGTCACCTTGCATGGGATGGTATGGGGCTTGCCAATCTCGTTTTCCCAGTAGTCTCTCTGCACAGGTGCAATGGAAAGCTTGGCCAAGATGATGGCCCCTCAAATTGCAGTGGCTGCCTCCTTGGAGCACTTAACACCCAGACCAACATGACAGTTGTAGTCCCCAATAGTGACAAAAGCCTTGAACCTGGTCCATTGGCCAGCCTGGGTCTGCTTCTGCACTGGTATGATCTTTAACACCTCATCCTACTATTTTCAAATTGAATATATGTGTGTCTGGGGGTGGGTGTGCGGACATGAGGGCAGGTGCCCACATTGGCCAGAAGAGGGCACTGTATCTCCTGGAGTTGGAGTTACAGGTGGTTGTGAGCTACCAGATATGGGTGTGGGGAACTGAACTTGGTCCCCTAGAAGTGTAGTATGTGGTCTTAACTACTGAACCATCTCTTCTCCTGGATATCATCCATTTTTGTTTGAACATATCCACCAATGGTGCATATACCCATGATTATATCCATCCATATATTCTCCTTACCACTTATTAACTGATGAATGCTTAGCTGCTTCTCTAGGGTGCTGAGGATAATGTTGCAGTAAACATAGGAGTGGGGCTGGGGATATTCATCCCAGTAGAGTGCTTGCCTAGTATATGGTTGGCCCTGGTTTGGATCCCTAGCATTGCAAAACCAAACCAAACCAAAACACATCAAAATCAAATAAAAATCCGGGTTGTCACCTTAATAAACTGAATCCTTTTCTTTTGTGTATATAAACTGGTCCTTAGACTGGTAGATAATATGGCAGATCTGTTCTTAATTTTTTTTGAGAAACTTCTATGAACTTTCCCAGAGTGACTGTACCTATTTATAATTCTATCAACAATGTACAAGGGTTCCTTTTCTCTACATATTTTCAGGTATTTATCTTTAAAAAATTATTATTTTTACTTGATGTGTATGAGTATACTACCTGCATGTTTGTAAGTGTCCCCATGTCATGCAATGTCTGCAGAGGTTAGAAGAGGGCAGTTGATCCCTTTGAAATGGAGATATGTACGGTTGTCAGCCACCATGTGGGTGCTGGGAATCAAACCTGGGTCCTCTGCAAGAGCAGCCAGTGCTCTTAACTGCTGAGCCATTTCTCTAGCCCCTTGTTTATCTCTTTGATAACAGTCTTTCTTAAGGAGTGAGGAGCTGTCCTGTTGTAAGTTTTATTTACATTTCTGTGATAATTAGTGGTACTGAGTATTTTTTCATGTGTCTGTTGGATGTTTGCATGTTTTCCTTTGAGAAATGTCTATTTAGATCTATTGTCTGCTTTTAAATTGGGCTATTATTATTTACTATTATTTTGTTGTTGAGTTTTTGGAGTTCTTTATATGTTCTAGATATTAACCTTTTATGACAGGTGTAGACTGCAAATATTTACCCCCATTCTGTTGGTTATCTGTTCACTCTGCTGAATTAATTAGTTTTGCTGTGTAGAATCTTGTTAGCTTCATGAGGTAATTTGTCCAATCTTACTTTTGTCTCCTGTGTTTTGGGGGCCTTATTAAAAAAAATACTTGCCTGTTCCAGGGTTCTGAGTGTTTTCTTTATCATCTAAGAGTTTCATTGTTTCAGACTTTACATTGAATCTTTAACCCATTTATTTAAATTTTTCGTCATTAATGAGAGATAGGAATCTAAGTCATTCTTTTCACAAGCATGCCTCATTTGTTGAAAAGACTCACTGTGGCTTCTCAGCACCTGTGCCAACAACAAGCTGGTTGTAGATGCATGGGTTGACTTGTAGGCTTTCTGTTTTGTTGCATCAGTCAGTCATTCAGTCATTTAGTCATTCCTTCAGTCACTCAGTCATTCATTCAGTCATTCGGTCATTCAGTCAGTCATTCAGTCCTCATTCATTCATTCATTCATTCATTCATTCATTCAGTGTGTCAGTCTTTATACCAACACTGTGCTATTCAGATGAGCACAGCTTCGTGGTACATTTTGAAGTCAGGTAGTATAATGACTCCCGCTTTGTTATTTGTGCCCAAGATAGCTCCATGTGACTGGTTTCATGAATAATTAAGATTATCTTCTTTCTAGATTTGTGAAAGAATATTTGGTATCTTGATAGGGATTTTGTTGGGTTTGTGGATCTTTTTTGGTATTATAGCTATTTCCAACAACGCTGATTCTTCCAATACACGAACATGAACTATATTTCCATTTTTATGTCTTCAATTTCTTTTGTTCACATTTTAGAGTTTTCATTGTAGAGGTATTTCATTTGTTTGGTTAATTTTTTTCTGAGGTATTTATGGAGTTTTTTTTTTTTTGTATCTGTGGCAAAGGGGATTGCTTTCTTCATTTCTATTTCAGACAGATTGCTATTGATACATAGCAATTATTGTATGCTAAGTTTTGCCATTGTGATGATTTTGTTAGTTCGAATGGACTTTTAGTGAGTCTTTGGAGCTTCATATGTGAATGATTGTGTCATTGCCGAACAGTGACAATGTGATGTCCTCTTTTTCCATGTTGTGTACCCTTTATTTCCTTCTCTTGCCTGATTGCTGTATCTAGTACTTCCGGTGATGTATTTACTCAAAATGATGAGACTAGGCATGTTTGAGTTGTTCAGGGTCTTCATGAGAAGCTTCCAGTCTCTCCCCATTCATCATATGTAAATTATGACCTCATTACATTTGACTTTATTATGCTGAGGTGTGGCCCAATTTGTTCAGCATAAGGAATAATGAGTTTGATTAAGTGCTTTCCAGCCAACAGTTGAGGTGAATACATGGATTTTGTTCTTCATTCTTATCTAATTATCAACTTAAAATATTTCATTACAGTACTGGAAATATATCTCATCAGTTAAGGGCACTGGCTGCTCTTGCAGAGGACCAGGGTTCAATTTCCAGCACATACGTGAAGGGTAACAACTGCCCCTAACTCTCTAGTTCCAGGGGATCTGATGCCCTCTTCTTACCTCTGCAGCATTGCATGACACAAGTGCGCTGACAAACATGCAGGCAGTACACTCATACACAAATTAAAAATAACATATAAAAATATAACTACTATTTTGTTACACTTTATTTAGTTAGTCTGGGTATATGTGACATGGCTTGCATATGGAAGTCACAGGAAAACTTGTAGGAGTTAGTTCTTTCCTTATACCAAGTGGGCTCCAGGGACCGAACTCGTTATCAGACTTGGGGGCAGGTGACTTTACCTGTGGAGCCATCTTACTGGTCCTCCTAATTGTCAACTTTCTAAGTTAGTGGGTAAAAAAATGAGTTTCATTATGACATTATGACATTTCCACAAATGGAATGTTTTTTGGTTTGTATTCACTCTCCCTAGTGGCCTCTGCTGTCTTCTTTCCTGCTGGTATCCTTCCTCTTAAATAGGTGTCTGTTTTCACACCCATGCATGCACGCATGCATGCACACACCAATATAAAATTTAACAGTCTACTGTTACGTCTAGACCCCTCATATGGGAGAAAATATGATATTTGTCTTTTTGCTTTCCTACATCTTCAATTTTGGGGCCTCGTTTAGGCAGAATTGGTACTGGTTATTCTTTAAGTGTTTGGTAGAATTCAGCAGTGAGGCCACCTGGTACTTTTGGCTCTCTTTATTATGCATTCAGTAGCATTAGCTCTTGCTGGTCTGTGTTTTCTTTCTTCTGATTGGTAAGTCATTATTTGTCCTTCAGGTCTGTAAGTGTATGTGTGTTGTGCAATGCCTGCAGAGGTCAGAAGAGGGTGTTGGATCCCCTGAAACTGTAGTTACAGATGGTTGTTAGCCACCAGCTAGGCACTGGATCCTCTGTAAGAGCAGCCAGTGCTCTAAAGTGCTGAACCATCCATCTCTCCAGCCCATATTTCTAGCTTGTTGAGGAACTTTTACAGTCGTTTCCATAATGGGTACATCAGTAGAAGACAGGAAACTATGAAGGGGCCACTGTGGGGGGGGGTGGAGGATGCTTTAAGGGGGGAGGGATAGCAGAATACAGATGGTGTGAAGGGGAAAGGGAGAAAATGGGGAGGAGTGTGAGGAGTGGGTGTGAAAGTGGAGCAGTGGATGAGTGTGTGGGATTACCAGTACTCAACTCAGGATGCTTCAAAAAGCCATAGGAAGTCCATTATCTTATAAACACACATACGCACACACACACACACACACACACACACACACATGAGTTTGGAGTTACTCTACATGGAGGAATCATGCTTCTTCCAGAGGCTGTAAGTTATCAAAAAATATATGCCAGTGTCAAGTATGGGATATTGCCCTTAAGTTATTGGTTAAACCCCAGAGCAGTGCAGGCCTTGCTCTTGGAAGCTCACCAGAACATGCTGGTAAGACTCTGTTGCTGAAGACACCAGACTTTGGTGACAGAACACACAGAAACGAGGCTGGTACTAACCTGGCAGCCTCCTCCCTGCTGGCTAACTTTAATAATGGTGAAAGTTGTTGTGCAGGGTGCGGGGTGGGGGGGGAGAAAAGTCACTAATAGCTTCCCCAGCTGTGAATCCTGTGAGCTACAATAATAACTGTCTGCCCATGGATGCCATGGTGGTGTGATTTTAGTGTGTGGTTAAACCAACTGCTTTCTGATTAGATTTAAGGTGCACGCCACAGGTGGGAACTAATAATGCCTAATAGTGGAAACCTGGCCAAGAACCTATGGCTGAGGAGGTCCTAGGCTGGAGGGGACAACTCACAGCTAAATGGCGTAGTATTCTATGACCTTTAGATTCACTGATCTTTATAGACACAGATTAGTACAGCGTCCAGCCTGCACCAGAGAAGCTTCTTTTTGCAGTCGGACATGGTCAGCGTGCAGAGAATGGTGACTTAGAAATGCTCAGCTCTAAATGGGGTATCAGGGAACATCGTGGAAGACAGATGAGAAGAATTTGCATGAGGACAGCTGCAAAACAGGGTCTTCCAGATGTGAAGGAGCCATTCCACTCATGAATTCACAGCAGCTGTGGGTGCCTTTACGAGACTTGCATAGGATCTAGCCATTCAACACAGCATGGACGGGAGAGGGCTCATGCGTTCCTGTCCCTAGCCCTGGAGTTACTGGTGGTTGATGGCTGCTGGGGAAGGGATTTTCTTCAGCATTGTGGCTCCTGGCAGGTGGCTCATGGTCAGGTGCACCTGTGAATATGGGCATCTCTTCTTGGGCTCAGGTTATAATAAAAAAAAAGACAAGAAGTTGGGAGGCATTGGGGGTATTCAGGAAGAGTTGGAGAGGAGAATGGGGGCGTATATCATAAAAATACTGTAAACATGTATGAAATTCTTAAAGAATAAATAAAAATAATATATTAAAATTAGATATATAACTATTAATATTAAGCACAGATTTTAATTTGATTTTTTATGATCAAATATGTTCCTTGACTTTGAAAATAAGAGACCAGATGTGGACTTAACAGTGAGCTGTATTAAAACAGAAGTTTCTAACAGTATTTTTAATTTGACTTAAATGTTCTGCAGCTGACTTGCTCTGATGTCTGTAGATGCAGCACGTATGCAGAACATGGGACAGCGATTGGTCTGTGTGTCCCGTTGTTGAGTGCACTATGCTGATGATTATGGACTCTGTGCTGATATTTAAAAGGAAGCTTGAAATTAGGCATTTATATTTATGGGTCCTGGTGACTCTCCATTTATTATGTTTTTTTGTTTGTTTGTTTGTTTGTTTTTTCAAGACAGGGTCTCCCTGTAGCTGTCCTGGAACTCACTCTGTAGACCAGGCTGGCCTTGAACTCACAAAGATCCACCTGCCTCTGCCTCCCAAGTGCTAGGATTAAAGGCTTGCATCACCACTCCCGGCCATTTATCAGGTTTTAAAACTTATATGTGGACAGCTCATTTCTTCTAACAGTAACTTATAATATTCTCTATTTGTACTTTAGCTAAGTAACAAAAAAAAAAAAAGAAAAAAGCTACTTGTTGTCTTTGAAGTCAACTTGCCCAGGATAATTTCATGACAGAGACAACAGAAGAGAAAGGAGAGGAAGGAGGGGAGGGCTCCACCAGAGGCTAAATGAAAGTAGAAGGAAACAGACGACAAGGAACAAAAAATTTCATCTCTCTTTTCCAGACCTAAGGGGTTGGGTCTTTCTGCTAAAATTTTATGAGTACTCGTGGCCAGAGAGGTGGCTCAGTAGTTAAGAGAACTGCTGCTCTTGTAGAAGACCCAGGTTGGATTCCCAGCACCCACATGGCGGCTAACAACCATCAGTAGGTAATTCCAGTTCCAGGGGATCCAATGCCCTCTTCGGACCTCCTCTGGCATTATACAGTACAGGTGCACTTACACACATGCAGTCAATACACTCGTACACATAAAATAAAAATAATTAATTAAGAATATTTTATAAGTATTCTAAGGATCATAATAAAGATGGCAGAAACCATATTTCTCAAACACTTTCAGGATGATGAGATTATTTAAACCCCCTTCCCCCCCCCTTTTTTTGGCTGGCACCTGACGATAGTGGTTCAGTAAGTAGAAAACCTGTCACTTCTAATTAGAAAATATAATTAAATTATTTTAGACTATCAAATTATTTCTTCATTATTCCCAATATTAGTTTTGACCACAATTACAGTAAGTTGATTTACTTAGAAAATTAGATCTGGAGGGGACCTCAAGAAATTTCCATTTTAATTTGTTGAAATTGGGGGGAGGATTTAAGAGGCTTTCTAAGGATGAACACCTTTTTAATTTTATAGAATTTAGAATTAGTTTTTAATATTATTCACTTACTTTTGAAAAATCAAGGCTTTACCCTTTCAGTACACAGCAGAAATTTTATAGACTCTCACAGGTGACTGGGAAGGTGGATTGGGATAATTACTTCTGTGCCTGGTCCATGAATCATTGCTTTGCTTGGTTTTCTATATTCTCCCCACTAGTGCTCAGAGAGAATTCTAGCCAGGCCTCCTGACACAGTCTTGTCATCCCAGCTATTGGGGAAGCTGAGGCAGAAGGCTAAAAGTTCAAGACCATCCTGGGTTACAGAGTGAGTTCAAGGTTAGCTCAAACAACTTAGTGAAACCCCGATTCAAAATGAGAGATGTGGAGATAGAGCTCCGTGGATAAACCTCAGTGAGAAAGTATTTGTCTTGTATGCAAGGGTCTCAAGATTCCATCCCACCTCAAAAAAAGGAGAGAGAGTGAGGGGTAGAAGTAGAAAGAGAAAGAGATAGAACTGCCGGGACGGAAGGGAGGAAGATGGAGCCACACAGCCAAAGCAGCATGAGCACAACATCACATTTTAGCGTATTACTGAAATTTCGGGGCTGTTGTAGCAATTAGTCTATACTAATACAGAAATGATAATAAATGAAAATTGGAATTTCACTCATAATCCATTTTTACCTATGAAGCCTTATGTGATATAAAAAAGTAAAGTGAAACAGTGTTTAAGAGATAAAATAACAATCTTTTGCTTGCTTTGTAATAAGTACTTTTATATATGCTATTTTCTTTAATCCTCATAAAATCCATCTAGGTAGGTGTTACTAGTGATTGAATATTATGGTTCCATTGTTCTATATTCAGAGTAACTGTTATTACTTTCAAAAGAAATTTCCTATGCTTGGAAGCTATATAGTTGAGGTGGGTCTTTAGTGGCTAGCATAATTCTTCATTATTATATGAATAATAGTATAATCTTGAATGATGATGATAGTTTAGTAGAAAATGGGAAAATAAAATTTTATAAGTGACATTTTTCAAATTTAATCTATGTAAATATGTATCGGTTTAATTTGGAAGATCACAATGAAATAGAGAACAGATCTTCCTAAATGTCTTTCCTTATGAGTGCTCTATAAATTTGCTTACTGTATCATTTATGCAGTTGCTGGGATTGACATTTTTGTAATTATTTTATTAATATAATAGTATGCTAGAATATAATATATAATAATGGATTGTTTGCCCTTGCCTCAGTGGTCAATATTTCAGTGTTGAAACATATCCTGGCTTTCTAGGAGGTCTTTAGTCAACATTCATCACAGGTTCTTTTCTAGTATTAATCTAGTATGAGAGTGTATTTGCAGCTTTGCCAGTTAGTCTGGCAGTCCAGTGATGTGAAAGTCAAAGATTTCTTCATGAGTTGTAAATAAGACTTTAGTTTTATTTGTATTCTCTAGAAATCACTAAAGATTACATGACCAGGTTACTGTTTACTAGGTAAACAGATTTTTATATAGCTGGTTTGAACAATTTACTTTGTAATTCTTATTGTTTAAAACATCACAATAAATGCCATTTTAAATTCTAAAGTATTTTAATTTCCTTTATTTTACAGTATATGTGAATGCTATAGAATTATGGTATATATATGTTTATATACATAACACACCTATGTCTTTGTGTGGGTACATATAGAGTCTTGTTTCTGGTTAAGACTTTTCTCTTTTGTGGAATTTTTTTGGGGGGTATTTTTGAGACAGGGTCTTCCTTTAGTCCCAGCTGACCTGGAGCTCACTATATAGACCAGGCTGGCCTGGAACTCATAGAGATCCACCTGCCTTTGCCTCCTGAGTGCTGGGATTAAAGGCATGCACCACCATGCCCAGCTTGTTTTTTTCTTTTTTTGTTTTTGTTTTTTTTTTTGTTTTTTTGTGAGACGGGTCTCCATGTTTAGCCTAGGCTGGCCTCAAACCCATGGCCATCCTCCTGCCTCAACCTCCCAAGTGCTGGATTACAGGAATGAGCCACCAGGCCTGGTTTAGGATTAGAGTTTTGGTTATATATTATTATTAATTGAGTAACTGGTATTTTATACCTAAAATTTTCTCTGCATGAATTTTCAATTATTTGTAGTTTATAGCAAATATTGATTGCCATATCCCTTTGACATAGAACGAAGGAGATGAAAGGGATGTAGGGTAGAATTTCATAATATTTCAACTTTTCTTTTTTTGATTTATTTTTATTTCATACGTATGAGTGCCATACCTGTATGTATATAAGTGTATCCATGTCCATGGAGGACAGAAGAGGGCATCAGACCCACTGGATTGGAGTAATGATCAGTTGTTAGACACCATACTGGTGCTGAGACTTGAATCTGGATCCTCTGCAAGAACAGCCATTCCTCTTAACCACTGAGCCATCTCTCCAGCCCCATAATCACTTAACTGTATAGCTAAGGTTAATCAAGGCATGGCAAATCCTGGTGATTTCATTTGAGATTACAGAATTAATTAGAAATGGGAGCAATTTGGTCTTAAGCCAACACTTTCCTCTATACTGAAGGATATTCATCCTTCTAATTAGATTGCAAATTCTGGGAATACCAAGCACTAATTTTTCTTTTTTCTTTTCTTTTCTCTTTCTTTTCTTTTCTTTTCTTTCTTCTTTCTCTCTCTTCTTTCTTTCTTTTCTTTCTTTCTTTTCTTTCTTTCTTTCTTTCTTTCTTTCTTTCTTTCTTTCTTTCTTTCTTTCTTTCTTTCTTTCTTTCTTTCCCTCCCTCTCTCCCTCCCTCCCTCCCTTCCTCTCTCCTTTCTCTTTCTTTTATCAGTACCTTATTTTTATCTCCATGAAAACTAGAATTAGGTTCTAACAGTGGAACAAGTAGACCACATCAAACCACAACAAGATTAAGACCTTCATCATAACAGTCTTAGCACAGAATGCTCATCATTACATGTGCTAGCCACAGTAAGACTGTTGTGTCCGTCTACATTGCATTAGATGAGGTTGTACTGTCAACCTGCATCTTCATCTCAAAAGTTTGTGAAGAGTAAATGAAAGGCTTCCTGCTAGGGGAGCCTCAACATTAATGTGCTCAGGTTGGCCTAGTGTATTCAGTGACAAAATACATTTATAAATAGAATTTAAATTATGTTCTTGTTCTAAAGACTATGAATAATTTTCCACTGTACCTTGGGAAACACCAGCTGATAGAAACTCAGAGTTACAAGTGTGGGTTTCAGCAGCCTCCAGACTCTTTAGGATGCCATACAGTTTTTATTCCTGACTGAAAATGAATCATCAGAAGGCATTGCAGGAGCAAATGGCTATATTACCTGCAATTATTTCATAAGGAGAACTGGGTATTACAAGTGGGTTTTAACCTCTGCATTAGTTGGTAAACGTCAACACAGTTTGGAATGTTTCTTGTCCTGTATTTCATTTCTGCACTTCATTCAGTCATGTGAAGGTAAGTGTTCCATTCCTAGCTGAATGTTGTTTATTTGTTTTGAAGCCATAGGCCCTACATGCCCTTGAACTTGTGATCTTCCTATCTTGGCCTTCCAAGTGCTGGGCTCATATGTATGTACCACTCCAGCTGGCTAATATGTGCTGCTTTTCACCATATTTCTTGACTGGTTGTTTTAAATCGGGATATGGCTTGTTAGTGCATGAATCTAATTAATGATAGGACAAGGACCATTGACCCAGGTCAAAGATTTATAGTACTGTTTATACCGAGCATTTGTTTTGTCTTATGGGCTCCTACAAGGTGAGATAACTGAGTGGAAAGGGCTGGGATGCCCTTGAGGAAGTATAAGTTGAAGTTGGAAGGATACCCTTTGCAAAGTCTTACTTTATCATCAAATAGCAGCAAGTTGTTAGACTGTTTCTATATGTATGTGGTTAATTCATAGATATAGCTAAAAGGTTACATGCTATAAAGCATTCTGTGAAATTGTTAAAATAACACTGGAAACCAGACACTGTATCCCCATTTTATAGATGAGGACAACTGTCTCTATCCTACAACATATTGTTCTAATATGGTGAGGTTGACACAGCTACTTCAGGTTAGAGCTGGAATCCAAATCAGGCATATGTCAATCAGGACCCCAGGCTCTGAGACATTAGACCTGGAAGATTCATGAATGCTGTCTATACTTTTGTCTGGCCAACTAAGAAAGGCTTCCAACTCGAAGAAAAGTTCTTGCCCAGAGCTCCAGAAGACAAGAGAAGACTACTTAGCTGAAGGTAAAAGCTCAAATAGAGTCTTTCTCTGAGGAAGAATTCATCTTGGAGGTTAGTTGTTCCTCATGGAGTGGAAAACCTGGTGGGTACACAGAGCAAGGGAGCTGACTGTGTGTATGGAACCCATCTAAAGAGATGACCACGCCGTGCTGATGGTGCTTAGAGTTGGTCTTTGCCACTCTTCCTCCATGTAATTGCTCTTCCCTCAAGTTTCAATTTTTTCTGCCAATTAGACCTTTCCTTTCTTTTCTTATTTCTCTCATTTGCATGCAATTAATCTCTTCTGGGCTGTAGTGGCAGATTTCAGGAATCTGATTTTATGGTGCTGGTGTCTCTGTACATGCGACTATTTTTTCATGTCACCATAACATCAAGGTGTCAGAGAAGGAGATAATTATATCCATGACAAGTGCAATGGCTTTGCCAAAATGTGTGTGTGTGTGTGTGTGTGTGTGTGTGTATAAAATTACTTCAGCTTCAAGTGATATTAAATGAAATAAAGTGCTACTTTCAAGTTAGTACAATAGCATTCCATGTTACCTGTTCAGCCCCTGGTTTCCTTGATTGCTATAGCAAACCGGTTATGTCTCACTCTGAGCCACTGGGCTTTGTACATCTGAGGTCTACAGCCCTGAACCACTGACTCAGGTAGGCTTCCAGGGGCTGAAGAAGGAACAGTGAATGAAGTGAAGACTTGTATGCTAAGCGTGGTGTTTTCCATATCCTACCTTTGGGTTTGGCCTGACATGGCCTTCCCAAGGTTCCCTTGATGTTCTAGTTCTTCACAGTGTGCTTGGCTCCAAGTTTGTCCTGTGCCACACACAATAGTACTAATGCTTTTTTTTTGTAAAAAAATAAAAAAAAGAGTTAGCTTCATAGTTAATTTATGATCCTGAGAAAAATCAAATATGTCATGTGCTAAAGGTTGATATTTGAAATGTCAAGGTCTCATTATTTAGGAGAGGGGAAATTGTTCTGAAAAAGAAAATGATTCAGCCCAGGTACCGTAGAATAGGCAATCTTCAAAAATCAGTGAGGAAACTATAGTCATGTGAATTGAAGAAAAGAGAACTTACTTTTAATTGGTATGCAACATTGCCCAAAGGATGGCTGAATATAAATAAAAACATTAAATGGTCTGAGTTTTACAGATGATCCTACACTGGGGAAACATAGCTTTAAAAATTCCGTGGTTTCATTGACTGGTTATTCTATATCTCCAATTGCTTGAAAAAAAGAAATGACCTCAATTTCCCTGCACGGTTATAAATCAATAACCCATAAAAAAAATCTATGGGAAAAATAAAAGATTACCATAAAACCTCTAAATTCTGTTTTGCTCATAATAGTTTTTTTCCCAGATGCAAACAAAAACAAAGGAAGAAACATCATGTTTGAGAATAAGCCAAGTCTTTGTGTCACAAAACAATCCCGTGGCAACCTAAGGAGAGAGCCCCAGGAATCCTGGACTTCAAATAGCTAGACCTAAATTTGCTCAGGGATAAGGAGGCTCAAATTGCCTCCATCGCTAAAATCCTTAGCACTCTCAAATGAGAGGAAATAAGGAAATTTAGAGTTTACTTTTTTTCTTCCTTAAAAAAAAAAAATCATTAGAAACCCGGAAAGCCTTTTCAGAAGACAAGGAATGGGACGAAAAAAAAAAAAAAGCTGATTGTATTTAAAATACAAGAGTTTCCTAGGTCACCCACAGATACTGCCAAGCAGGGCCATTAAAAACAACAATACGGATTTCGGAAGAAGAGTACTGAGTAGATAGATACTGCACAGAGTGGCTGGGGATTGATTTTCTTGCCTTTGTTCTCTAAAGAGGCTGAATGGTCCCAGGCCGCTGGAGAACTTCCACACCGGGCAGTATGCTGCCCCCTGCAGGGCACATTCTCAGGCCCTGTCAGAAGCTCCACAAGAATCTGGAGGCCGACACTGTTTTGAGGGGGTGGGGGTGGGGGGACTGCTTATTCTACAGAAGGAAGGAGGCTTTGGCACTCAGAAGTCCATGTGCGGTTGAAGAGGGGGCTCGATATGGGGAGAGTGGAGGGGGAGCAGCCACGTGGGTGACAGCGTGGCCAGATCGAGTGCATATCATCGTAATGGATATCAGTGTGAATTTACATACGTGTATGGTTCAGTCTCTTTCTTTTCTCCTTTCTTATCCCCCCCTTTCCCTCTTCCTTTCTCTCTTGTACCTAATGTCTAGGACACTCACAGAACATCACTTGAAGAACTACACAAAATCACACAACCAGCAAACAATGTCACGGTCACTATCTCCTTCCCGGGAACGCTCAGCCTTGGATCAAACACATGCCTCATTACATCTTTCAGTTAAAAGTGAACCTCTCCTACTGGCATGCTACCTCAAATAGCATCAAAGCAAAATGAAACACAGGCAGCATTTAACAACGCGGGTAACCATGGAAACATATCATTAAAGAATATATAAACAGGAATGAATAATTAGATGAGAATTTCATTTCCACATTTATCTTTTACCAAGAGCCGGGAAAGGAAGCTCTCAATTCGGGTACCTCCTCTAGAGCCTGTGTTCTAACTGAAAAAGGAAGACTTTGTAAAATGGAAATAGAATAGACAAATCTGTCTGCAGGCAGGTGACATAAACGTTTTGATGTCCATTGAGGTCTATCTGTGACACTGAGTGCAGGAAAAGATACAGAAGCACTAGGAAACACTGTGAGAAAAGGACAGCCTTTAACAGGAGAAAGATGGGGCACCTTACTCAGGGAGGTCATCCACAGAGCAGAAAGACGAGGAGAGCCTCCCAGTGTTCTGTCCTTGCACAGCCCCAGGCATGCTGCATGGTAAGCAGAGCTGGCCATTAAGGTAGCAAACTTGAAATGTGCTTGACAGACATGCAATCCAAGGGCTTTGCATCACAACCACTTTGGGGAAGTCAAGAATGTTAGAGGCCAGCACTCAACTCTGAAAACCCAATATTTGCAATGTTTCTCCAAGTGACTGTAATGCAATTGCCCACTAGACTAGTGTTTGACGCTCGGTGAGCCAGGCCAACTTCCTCACCATAGAGAAGCCTAACCTAAGACCTACAGCACTTGTAGACTGAATGAGGGACTTCCCATTCTCCTTCTGTAGCAATAGCCTATTCATATCTTGGTCATGGCTCTGCACTGAGCAAAAATTCAGCGTCTTGGGCTTGATCATGCAGCTTCCTTTGACTAGTGTGATGAACAAGCACACTAGGAAGAGAGGACTAAAGTGTCTGTATGCAGTCTGTCTCTCTCTTGAAATCCTGCCTTTTCTTATAAGAACACATAGCAGGTAGCTATCAATCAAAGGAAGTGGGAAGAGACACAGAACACACTTGGAATTCTCTCAAGCTTGGCACCAAGCCCAGCAGAGAGAATCCTGGATCAACTGAGTCTGAGCCAACCTGCATATTGTGCGGTTTACAGTGTTGTGTCATAAAAGATTATTACAGCATCAGCAGATCCATACTGAAATGAAGTGTCTTATCCCAAACAGAGATCTAATACCAGAACAGAACCTACATCTCCCGGATGTCAGTCCTGAACTCTGGCTCTTGTCTCATGCTGCCTGCCTTTCTTCTTTTCCTGAAAGCACCACCACCTTCCAAGGGTCCTTCTGCTCCACCTGCGTTCGTCCTTACACCCAGGGTATCCTGTCAGTTTCTTCAGTAGAACTTAGCTTTCCCTCACTCTTGCTCCTTTTAAAGATGTGCTTTCACTTTTCCAAAGAGACTAGACAAAACTCATTTTCATGATTGCATTAAGAGGTCATCCATTACTGAGTTAAGCATGGCTAGATCAAATTTATTTTGAATTTGACCTGAGGCTGATGAGAGACTTGGTGCCAAGTAATAGGAGTTTTAACACAATACATGGCAATTGATGGAGAAATAACTTTGTATAAGTGGCTTGAGCGCTTCTCAAATTATATCTAATCTGAATATTAAAGTACCTAGGTTGCTTGCAGATACTCATTTAAATATGTTACAAACTCTCTATCTGTCAGGGCCAAGTAAATAAAAGACCATGGCCATGAAGAGAAATACTGATGTGGTGCTTCTATTTTGTTCCTTTCCGTGGAAAACTTTTTCACATTGGAGGCAGATCTCTGGGGAAACACATTTTTCTTCTCTAGACAATGTAGGTGTTTTGTTAAGCATAATGATAGATGTTTCTTGTTCCTTGACCTCACTTTGCCTGTAATTTCATGTTAAAGATTTTATTTTTATTCTAAGGTTGAGATGTAAGTTTTTACCAAGTAAGTGACTAATATTGAGATGACTCTGCAGTATCAGGGAGAAAAACAAAGAACAGGATGGAAAAGTTAGGCTTCATTGTTAATCTTAAATCTCAAATGATGTTCAGTGGTAAGCTATCCTAAGTGGTTTCTGCTCAGTGGTGAGACTTCTGTTAGCTTTTGACTATCTTGATGACCATGTTGGAAAGAAGAAACGAGTAACAGACAAATGGTGCTTGCGTGGATGCCCACGTGAGCATCGAAACCAACCCAGCAACCCAAAGATTCTTGCAGATCTGCAGCGTCCCTAGTACAACTGAATCCCAAGAATAGTCCACGATTTTGAACTTAAAACACAAGTGCACATAAGCCAAAATTGTGGATCGATTTCATAGCCAATGAAATCCCCTTTTCCTTTGCTTTCTGTCTTTTAAAAATATTTTTATTGAAGTTTTGTGCATAGTGAAGTTTCATACGTCATTTCTCATTACAAGTTAGGCTCATTTCCCTGTCCATGTTCCCCACCCTACCCGAGTTCATGCATGCTACCATACATGTCTTGCATCATTTTCTGAATTTTCCAAAGATTTTTTCAAAGCATAGAACTATTGTTTTAGGGAGAATTCACTGTTTCAGTTTTTTTTGTGTCTCAGTTCCTTTGTTTTTTGTTGTTCCCTTCAACTTGTATTGCATATATATATATATATATTAATGTTTCACCTATGCTAAAATTATATCATCTGAAAACAAACTATATGTTATTTCCAAATCATATTTCAGGATTCACATTTTTCCTTTTAGATTTTATATTACTCTAGAATATGAATACATACCCTCCACCCATATTACCAAAAATCCAAAGTCTGAAAATAAATGGTAGGTTGATTCTAGAATCTGTTAAGGGATTCACATTATAAGAGCACAGATGCTTTCAGATAAAGAGAAATATAACATTAACGTTGCTCAGTTTGCTTTACCACTAGGTACTTGGTGCTAACATCCACAGATGAGGGATACCATTCATCTTTTGTTTTCCTGGGACTGTGTTACTTCACTTAACATAATATCTTCTAGTTCCATCCATTTACCCACAAAGTTTATGATGTCATCTTTCTTTACCACTGGATAGAACTCCATTGTGTAGCTGTACCATATTTTCTGTGTCTGTTCATTGGTTGAGGGGCACTTGGCTTGGTTCCAGCTCTTCACTATTGTGAAAAGAGCTGCAATAAACATGGATGTGCATGTATCTCTGTGATGAGTCTTGTGGGTATATACCCATGAGTGGTATGACTGGGCCAGGTGGTAGGCTCATTTTGAGTTTTCCAAGGGTTCTCCGCACTGCTTTCCATAGTGGCTGTACAAGTTTACATCCCCACCAGCAATGGATGAGTGTTCCCCTTTCCCTACAACCTCTCCAGTATTTGGTATCATTTGTTTTCTTGATCCTAGCCAATCTTATCAGAGTGAGATGATATCTTAAATTGAGTTTAATTTCCATTTCCTTAATCATTAGCGATGTTAAACACTCTTTAAGATGTTTCTCAGCCATCTCTATTTCCTCACTTGTGAAGTCTCTGTTCAGCTCCTTACTC
Organism: Rhizomys pruinosus; assembly: GCA_009823505.1. Taxonomy (NCBI): domain Eukaryota; kingdom Metazoa; phylum Chordata; class Mammalia; order Rodentia; family Spalacidae; genus Rhizomys; species Rhizomys pruinosus. The sequence goes on from VZQC01007611.1 coordinate 906,009, forward strand.
CATCTTTTGAGTGAGTCATTTGTTTTCTTCTTTGTTTTTTGAGTAGTTTATATGGTCTGGAAGTTAATGCTCTTTCAGATATATCAGTGGTGAAGGTTTCCTCCCACTCTGTGGGTTTTTCTCTTCACTTCCCTGTTTGTTTCTTTCACTGTACAGAAGCTTTTGAGTTTAATGAGGTCCCACTTGTCGATTACTGACCTTATTTCCTGCGAGGCTGCTGTCTGATTTAGAAAGTCTTTTCCTACACCTATGTCTTGTAAGTTGCTGCCAACTTTTTCTTCTATCACCTTCAGAGTTTCTGGTTTCACATTGAGGTCTTTGATTCATTTGGAGTTGATTTTTGTACAGAGTGAGAGGTAGGGGTTTAATTTTATTCTTCTACAAGTGGTGATCCAGTTTTGCCAACAACATTTACTGAAGATGCTGTCTTTCCTCCATTGTGTCTTCTTGGCCCTCTTTGTCAAATATTAGGTGGCACAAATTGTATGAGCTCAAGTTTGGATCTTGATTTTTGTTCCATTAGTCTACAGGTCTGTTTTTGTTCCAGAACCAGGCTGTTTTTTATGACTATCACCCTGTAGTATAGTTTGAAGTCTGGTATAGAGAGCCCCCCTGTATTGGTCTTTTCGCTCATAGTTGCTTTGGCTATTTGGGGCCTTTTGTTTTTCCATATGAAATTGAGGATTTTTTTCCAAGCCTATGAAGAAACTCTTGGGGATTTTAATTGGTATTGCATTGGATCTGTATATTAATTTGGGTAGAATGGACATTTTTTACTATATTAATTTTTCCAATCTACGAGCATGGGAGGTCTTTCCATCTTCTGATGTCATTTTCAATCTCCTTCTTCAGGGGTTTAAAATTTTTGTTGTAGAGATCTTTGGTGTCTTTGGTTAGGTTTGTTCTTAGGTATCTTATTGTTTTTGAGGCTATTGTGAGTGGGAAGGTCTCCTTGTAGTCTTTCTTCAGTTGCTTGTTGTTGGTGTAAAGAAAGACTACTGATTTTTCTAGGTTAATTTTGTATTCCACCAGTTTACTGAAACTCTTATTCATTTCTTGGAGATTCCTGGTGGGTTTTTACCATCCCTTAGATAAACTATCATATCATCTGCAAGTAGGGATAGCTTGACTTCCTCTTTTCCCATTAGAACTCCTTTAATTTCCTTTTCTTGCCTTATTGCCCTAGCGAGTGTTTCAAGCACTATATTGAAGAGGAGTGGTGTCAGTGGGAAGCCTTGCTGAGTTCCTACCTTTAAGGGGAATGTTTCTAACTTTTCTCCATTTAGGATGATGTTGACTGTGGGTTTGTTATATATGGCTTTGATTATGTTGAGGAATGATCCCTCCAGTCCAATTCCCTCTAGGACTTTAAGCATGAAGAGATGCTGGATTTTGTTTTCAGACAACATGGTTTTCTTGTATTCACCTTTTTCTGCATCAATTGATGCAGAATGATCGTGTGGTTTTTGTCTTTCAGTCCATTTATGTGTTTTATGATATTTATTGATTTTCATATATTGAACCATCCCTGCATCCCTGGTATGAATCCAAGTTGGTTATGATGGATGATCTTTTTGATGTGGGTCTGTATGTGGTTTGCAAGTATTTTGTTGAGAATTTTTGCACCTGAGTTCATTAATGAGATGGGTCTATAGTTTTCTTTTTTTTTGGTTGTATCTTTGCTTGTTTTTGGTATTAGAGTGATGCTGGTTTCATAGAAATAATTTGGGAGATTTCCCTCTGCTTGTACCATCCTGTCTTTAATTTTAAAAACAGTATACACTAAGTAAGTGAGTTATTCTTATTTGGCAGGCTATCCACCTTGAAGTGTGTAGTACATAGCCTGTCAGGCCCTCTTCTTGCATATACATATGCACATATATTTTGGGTACAATGTAACCATTGATCCATATATAAAGTATTCTAATGTATAATGATCAAATCAGCAATTAGCACTTCTTTGCATAATCACCAAATTCTTTAATTACAAAATAATAATGTCAAAAGAATTCTCATGTTAGACATTATTATTTTCATCTTCATGTCAAACTGATATTTAATTTAGTTGATTGACTTAACATATTATTATCTAGACTTATTTTTACAATGGATCTTGATGGCACCATGGAAGCAAGATAGAATAAGAAATAGTGTGTATTTTAGTTCCTGCGTAGTTCTGTAATTCTGGTAAACATTTTGTGGTAGATGCCTGGAACTAAGGGAAGGACCTAATCCTGTATAAAGTAGGTGTTTTCCTCCACCATCCATGGTGAAATTTTCTCTGGACCAGGTCTTGTGGGTTCATATGTGCAACTGTCTTGTGGGTTCATATGTGCAACTGTCATGTTGTTTCCAGACAACATGGTTTTCTTGTATTCATCTGCCAGTCCCTGCACTTAATCTTTCTTCCCTCTCTTCTTCAGTGATCTCGGAGTCTTGAGAGGAAAGGGTGGGATATAAGTGTTCCATTTAGTGCTGAGCACTCTGCAGTGTCTTATTTTCTGAATGTTGACCAGTTGTGGATCTTTGTTTATTGCTAGATCTTCATATCAGTGGCTAGAAGAAGCTTCGATGGTGAGAGTTGAGTTGAATTGGTATAAAAATAATGGGTATAAAATAAGATTCAGTTTAATATTATTTCTATTAAGCAGAATAACAGTGGTGGTTTTTCTATCACCTGTGACATGTCTAGCCATAGGCTCTTGACTCTGGTAACATTTCCAGGTGTGAGTTCTATGTTTATTTACTTATTTTTAATTTTATTTATTTCTGTATGTGTATGAATGTACTGTCTGCATGCAGGTCTGTGCACCCATGTCGTGCAATGCCATGGAGGTCAGAAGAGGGTGTTGGATTCCCCTGGAACTGGAGCTCTCCTGGAACTGGAGTTTCAGATGGTTCTCAGTCGCCATGTGGGTGCTGGGGATCGAACCTGGGTCCTCTGTAAGAGTGGTCGGTGCTCTTAACCACAGGCCATCTCTCCAGCCCCAAGTTCTATCATTTAAAGCAGACTTGTGTCTTGGATAGCATCAGTGTCAACTTGACACACTTGGGTTGAGGGAACCTCAGTTGGGGAATTGCCTCCATTGGACTGCCCTGTGTCTGTGTCTGTGTGGTATTTTCTTCATTGTTGAATAATGTGGGAGGGTCTAGCCTACTGTGGGCAGTGCCACCCTGGGCAGGTTGTTGTGTACAGTATAAGAGGTCAGGCTGGGCATGGGCCAGGGGAGCAAGTCAGTAAGCAGCTTTTCTCCATGCCTGTGCTTCACCTCCTGCCTCCAAGTTCCTGCCCTAAGTTCCTACCTTGGGCTCCCTAAGTGATGACGAACTGTGACCCTGGAAGTATAAGACAAATAAACCCTTTCCTCCCCAAGTTTGTATTGGTTAGAGTGTTCTGTCACAGCAGTGGAAGGAAAAGTAGAACAGCATAATGTTCATAACAGTGTTGTAGCTTAGGGTATGTCTTGCTAGGCCAGCTGTCGTAGATCCAGTGGTTGACAACTGGGTGAGATTGATAATCACTTCTCTCTTCCTGTAGCATGCACAGAGCCTTCTGATACTGTAAAAGCTAATGAATAAAGATGAAGCTTTGAGGTCAAAACCAGCTTGATGTCTCCATGTTTCTTCTATGACTCAGTGTATGTAATATCTTCAGCAATAGGATCTTATGGTCATGTTCTGGTGGGTGACAAAGGGCTGTGCTAGAAGTCAGTATTGTTTGACAGTCTTTGGACCTATCCTGGTCAACAACTCAAAAAAAAAAGAGGGCCCATTTATTTTTATTTTTATTTTTTATTTTTTTAAATTTTATTTATTTTTGTATGTGTATGAATGTACTGTCTGCATGTAGGTTTGTGCACCCATGTCGTGCAATGCCGCGGAGGTCAGAAGAGGGTCTCGGATTCCTCTGGAACTGGAGTTCTCCTGGAATTGGAGTTACAGATGGTTCTTAGCCACCATATGGGTGCTGGGGATCGAACCCGGGTCCTCTGCAAGAGCAGTTGGTGCTCTTAACCACTAGGCTATCTCTCCAGCCCCAAGAGGGCCCATTTATGGCAATGGTCTTTTTATTTGCTATTCTGTGGTGTCTGGTAGGGTTTTTCCCCCTGTTCTTGGGTAACTCCATCTAAACTCTTTTTATATATGTATACAAAACTACTATGTTTTTGATAGATTGATATTCTGAATATCATTTTAAATAAAAAAGGAATTAGTGAATGCAATTTAATATTAACAATGTACATTTATCTACAAATATATATGTAGAAAATGAATAAAATAAGCAAATTGAAATATTAAAAAAATAAAGTAGGTGTTTTTCCTACATGTACATTCTGTGATAAAGCTTGGTATAATTTAGGTTCAGTAAGAGATTAGCAAGAATGACTAATAACAGATCAGTTATAACAACACTGCAACAAAGGTTATGTGGGTGTGGCTTCCCATTTCCTCTTGGAATACCAACCTTACTACACCTTCACTTTTTCATTTAAAGGAAACACTTCACATTTTCTCTTTGACGTGTCTGACCATTGCCAGCATCATTGCTTCTGTGCTTTGAGTGCAGTTATTAAGGACTTGCAAACTGTGATGGTTGGTCTGCTCACTCCTGCATCCTCTGAGTGCTGGAATTATAGGCATTCCTGGCCTCAATGGAGGACTTTCAAGCCTCTGTTGACTGTGGGTAACTGAAACTACAGAAAGAAAAGTTGCAAGTAAAGAGGAAATGTTGCACATGGTCCTTCAAGACAGTGAGGTCTGTTTGCTGTTGTCTCTGTGGCAGGTAGCACCGTGGCTACCCAGGTAAATGCTTGGCAAATGAGTATGAATAACAAATATAACCGCTGATTAAAGAAGAAAGGTACCCACCAACTTAAAAAAAGCATGTGCATATTGTGCTTTGTTAAGATTTCAGGTATGACTGACTACAGCACAGTTGATGGAGACGCTATTACAAGCCTGTGGTGGGAGCAGCAGATGTCTCTTCTAGGCCCAATATCAAGGCCAAGGGGGTTATGGTAATGGTGAGAACCTCATAAGGAGAAGAGGAGCAGGGGTCTAACCCCAACATATGTGGGCAGATATGAGGAGCCCATATACTATGTTATCTTTTCTGGTACGTTTCAACAGCCAGTTCATAGATTTTTTCCTCTGAGAGTAGATGAATTACACCAAAAAAAAAAAAAAAACCCAAACCAAAACAAAGCAAAAAACCAAAACCACCACCACCACCACCACCACCACCACCGTCAACAACAACAGTAACAATAACAACAACAAAAGCCTCTTCTTGGTGAGCTGCCTTTGGAAACTGTATAGGCCACTGATAGTCTTTAAATGGGGAACATTTCAGTGCCAAGTACTTGAATTGGATGGGGCATCTTGGTGTTCCCTGCACAGATGGAGGACCTGAGAAGTTGGCACTGACTCAGCCTTTGCTGCTTCAAGGAAGAAAGAGGCTCCACATGTCAGGCTCTCCACAGGGCATGCGCTGGTGTCAACAGCTCTTCCAACAATCCCCAAAGAGGGCTCCCTCCTGCCCTGAAAGCCCTCAGCTTCCTACAAGCCGAGAGCTCCAATCACAGCCTCTTCAGGAGCCTTTTGTCATGTACAAGAACCCACTGGGAAGGTCTTTCCTATCAGATAAGTTTCTGGCAATCCAGAAAGGGGGTTTAGAAATGATTTTGCTTGGTTAATTATTTGCAATATTTTTCCAAATGAAGGAAACTCATCACAATTTGATAATAGGATCATTCCAGAACACAGCTCTGTGACAGCTGGTGGCCCCACCCCAGAAGGGAGGGAAGTCTTTGGAGTGAAGTGCTGAAGTTAACTATTAGAGCTACTGCTGGACAGTCTCATGATTTGTTCTTTTTCTAATTATCAACTTTAAATGAGCCACCCAGGGTCAATTAACTATGAAAATTTCAACCTTGCAGTTGAGGAATGCATGGTACATGGTTTATCTCCTGAAGATCACTTTTTTCCCAGTCTTGAAATGGGAAGAAATTACTGCTATAGACAACCTTGATGATATATCCCTAATAAAGATGTCCTCATTGACCTGAGAAAAGGAAATGATGTAATGCAAATTCAAATAGAAAATTCTGGTATTTCTTTTTCTGATAATTATTATTTAACATACCCTGTTAACATTATGACATCAAGACCTAAGAAGCATTAAGGTTGAAGATCCAGGGTCTCTACTACATCTTGGTAATTTTGGCCTCTTTTGTCTTCTTTCCATCCTCATTCCAGGTGCTGTCCATGTGAATGTCCCATGATCCATCATTTCTCCAAAAGGGCCTGAAAAGGGCCAAACCATGATGACCGGGAATCTACAGAGTGTGGTTCCATGGACAGGCTGCCCATATTGGGCTTCACTCACCCAGGGCTCAGGGAACATTGTGGAAGAGGGGGCGGAAAGATCATAAGATCCAGGGAGGTGGTGTAAGGCCAAATGGAAATGAACACCTCTCTAGTCATAGTCAGTTCAGCTCTTCTCACTCTTCCATTCAGAGCCTCCTGCCACTAGACACCTTTATTCTAGTTCTTTTGATTGCAGTCTTTTTTCCTTTTAAAATTATTTATTTTTACTTTATGTATGTGGGTATTGCCTGCATGAATCTAAGTGCACCCACGTGGTGAGAAGAGGGTGTCAAATCCACTGGAACTGCAGTTACGGGCTGTTGTTACCTGCCATGTGGGTGCTGGGAACTGAACTCAGTCCTCTGCAAGAGCAGCCAGTGCTCTTAACTGCTGAGCTGTCTCTCTAGCTCTCTTTTTTTTGATGAACAATTATTCATATGTGATATCATGAGCTACAGGAGCCCAAGACTCCATTTGCTGTTGGGGATTTTGTGAGTTAGAGTTTTATTACTCACTGCTATTAGTGTGAAGCACTGACATTCATGTTATGGCACCAGCTGTGGTTGCCTGTGTGAGATCAAGCCAGTCAGCATTCTAGCACAGAGCAGGGAGGGCTCCAGGGGTCTCCACCTCTAACTTTGGACAGTTGATGGCTTCTGGGGAGGAGGGGGAGCCAATTTTCTTTAAGGTTGTAGCTCCTGGTAGCTTGTTGGTGCTCCTGTGAGTGGCCCTCCTCTCAGGAGTATACGTGTAGCACAAATTGGACCTGATAGGTCATTAAATGAAAGAAGAGGACACGTAGTTGAGGGGGCAGGGAAGCGGGAGCAGATCTGGGAGGACTTAGGAGATGAGCTGGAGTGAATGGGATCAAAACACATTGTGTGAAATGCTTGAAAATGTAATAAAATATTTTAAAAAAGAAATTGATGTTATGTCAAATATTTCAATTTCTTATCTCAGAAAAATCACAGCAAATTTCTTGTAGTGGTGAGAATCATAATTGTCTTGAAATGCTGCCTGGCATTTTGACTACGTGCACATCAGATTCCAGTGCAATGAGATTCAACAATTCTGTGTGTGCGTGTGCGTGCATGTATGTGTGTGTACACGTGCGTGCACACATGCTTATGAGCTTTGTTCTAGGTTGAATACTTGTCAACTGAACTCGATTCTTGGTAGAGTCTGAGAATGTGGATTGAAGGTCTGAGGGTTCACCCTGACCAGAAAAATGGAGACAATAAGGAATAATTACGGGGGGGGAGAGCTGATGACCAGGCAGCTTGTTCCTGTTTAGTGGGGTTTTCCTGCACTTGGTTTACAGGGGCTTTGCAACAAAATTAGCTGTTGATGCTTTCTCAGTCCACATTGCTAAGCAGTGCAGAGCAGGGTTGGTTGGCTCTGGGGGCCATGCACATGATGAATGTCCTAGTGAGCTCATGGCTATGCATGAACATGGAAGAATTGGATGTGGAAGTAGAAGAGGGAAGGACACTGTTTGATTATATGATCCTGGTCAATCTGGGCTTAACACCAAGAGCCCAGGGACTGGAAGGTAGAACATTAGAGCTTATAAGGGAACACAGTTTCTACAATAATATTACTTCAGGGGTGGGAGAGATGGCTCAGTGGTAAAGCGCTTGCTCTTCCAGAGAGGACTGGATGACTCAGTTCCCAGTTCATAACTACCTGTACTCAAGTTTAGGGGATTCAGTGCCTTCTTCTGGCCTCTGTGGGTACCTACCCCCCTGTGCATATACATACACAAATAAGTATAAAAGTAATCTCAAGGATAATATTACTGCAGGGTGTGTGTGTGTGTGTGTGTGTGTGTGTGTGTGTGTGTTATGTGGTGTATATGTGTATATGAGATATGTATGTGTGTATAGTATATTTATGTGTAGTGTATACATATGTGTTGTATGTAGATATCTGTGTGGCATATGGTATGTGTGTATATCTGTGCATGTGTGCATAGTATATGTGTGTGTTATATGTACAGGTGTGCATGTATGTATGTTATATGCATGTTTTGTGTATGGTATGTGGATGTGTATGTTGTGTGTTATGTATATGTGTGTTGTGTTGTATTATGTATATGTGGATGTGGATGCTGTGTGTTATGTATATGTGTATGTGCAATGTACATCATGTGGTGTGTAGTGTATGTATGAGAGTATATATGTGTGTATGTCTGTGGATATGTGGTATATGCATGGTGAACATATGTATGTGGTATGTATGTGGTGTACGTGTGTGCTGTATGGACATTTCATGTATGGTGTGTGTCTGTGTGTTGTGTGTGTCTGTGTAGTGTATATATGTGTGTGGTGCATTGTACAGTGTGTGTGTGTGTGTGTGTGTGTGTGTGTGTGTGTGGTGTTTGGAAATATCCATTCTCAGCCCAGTTGTTTTCCATTTTGCTGATCAGTTCATCTCGGGGTGAGGTCCCATGGTCTCTCCATGAGGGTGGCTGGCAGCAGAAGATGATGCGTGTGGCAGTGTGTGTAAGTACAGTCACTGCAAGTTATTTTCAACCTTCTCCACCTCTGTGGAGGTGTTGCTGTTATGGAATATCATGAGCAAACACTTTTATTCAGAGTGATGTGTCTCAGCATGAGCTGTCACGTGGCATGGAATGTTATACCAATTTCCCCCTCTGGATTGATGATATAGAAAATGCTTCTGATACAATTGGGAGATGTTCTTGAGTTCGTGAGACAAAGATAAGTTCTTTTGCATTTAATGGTTTGTAGGTCAATAATCTATAGGGTGGATGTAGACTGGCACTAAAATTTTTGTATTCTGAAAGTTTCCATTTCTGGTTCAAGACCTCTAAGAAGAATAACTAACCAGAGGAGTAGGGATTTTATGTACATGAGAAAAGGATAATGACAGATGCACCTTGACTTATGGTAGTGGTACTCTCCACTAGACTCACCCATGTGAGCTTAGTTGCCTTCAATACACATAATCTATGAAATACTTCAGCACAGCCCATGTACCTTAAGTACACTCAGGACACTTACTAGCCTGTAGTTAGGCAAATCTTCTAATACTAAGGCTACTTCATAATAAAATATTGATCATCTCAGGTAAATTGCTGAATGCTGTACTGAGAGTACAATGTAAAAACAAACAAACAAACAAACAAAATAACATAAATCAAACCATTTTTAAAAATTTTTTTATTTATTTCTGTATGTGTATGAATGCACTGTCTGCATGCAGGTGTGTGCACCCGTGTTGTGCAATGCCGCGGAGGTCAGAAGAGGGTGTCAGATTCCCCTGGAACTGGAGTTCTCCTGGAATTGGAGTTACAGACGGTTCTCAGCCGCCATGTGGGTGCTGGGGATCGAACCCGGGTCCTCTGTAAGAGCGGTCAGTGCTATTAACCGCTAGGCCATCTCTCCAGCCCCAGATCAAACCATTTTAAATTGGGATTACCTATTTTAAAACCTATTTTCTTTTTCATTTCTTGCAAGGCAGCTAACAAAATAACGGATGTTTTCATGGCGTTTGCATTCACATATTCCAGTATAATTTTTTTTTTTT
>VZQC01007611.1:917621-928510 GCA_009823505.1 Rhizomys pruinosus
AGATTGAGACCAGCCTGGTCCTATTATATAGCAAGTTCTGGGTCAGCTGGGCTACAAGGGAGACCCTGTCACAAAAAGACTATGTGTGTATATCTGTGCATGTGTGCATAGTGTATGTGTGTGTTATATGTACAGGTGTGCATGTATGTATGTTATATGCATGTTTTGTGTATGGTATGTGGATGTGTATGTTGTGTGTTATGTATATGTGTGTTGTGTTGTATTATGTATATGTGGATGTGGATGCTGTGTGTTATGTATATGTGTATGTGCAATGTACATCATGTGGTGTGTAGTGTATGTATGAGAGTATATATGTGTGTATGTCTGTGGATATGTGGTATATGCATGGTGAACATATGTATGTGGTATGTGTGTGGTGTACGTGTGTGCTGTATGGACATTTCATGTATGGTGTGTGTCTGTGTGTTGTGTGTGTCTGTGTAGTGTATATATGTGTGTGGTGCATTGTACAGTGTGTGTGTGTGTGTGTGTGTATGTGTATGTGTGTGTGTGGTGTTTGGAAATATCCATTCTCAGCCCAGTTGTTTTCCATTTTGCTGATCAGTTCATCTCGGGGTGAGGTCCCATGGTCTCTCCATGAGGGTGGCTGGCAGCAGAAGATGATGCGTGTGGCAGTGTGTGTAAGTACAGTCACTGCAAGTTATTTTCAACCTTCTCCACCTCTGTGGAGGTGTTGCTGTTATGGAATATCATGAGCAAACACTTTTATTGAGAGTGATGTGTCTCAGCATGAGCTGTCACGTGGCATGGAATGTTATACCAATTTCCCCCTCTGGATTGATGATATGGAAAATGCTTCTGATACAATTGGGAGATGTTCTTGAGTTCGTGAGACAAAGATAAGTTCTTTTGCATTTAATGGTTTGTAGGTCAATAATCTATAGGGTGGATGTAGACTGGCACTAAAATTTTTGTATTCTGAAAGTTTCCATTTCTGGTTCAAGACCTCTAAGAAGAATAACTAACCAGAGGAGTAGGGATTTTATGTACATGAGAAAAGGATAATGACAGATGCACCTTGACTTATGGTAGTGGTACTCTCCACTAGACTCACCCATGTGAGCTTAGTTGCCTTCAATACACATAATCTATGAAATACTTCAGCACAGCCCATGTACCTTAAGTACACTCAGGACACTTACTAGCCTGTAGTTAGGCAAATCTTCTAATACTAAGGCTACTTCATAATAAAATATTGATCATCTCAGGTAAATTGCTGAATGCTGTACTGAGAGTACAATGTAAAAACAAACAAACAAACAAACAAAATAACATAAATCAAACCATTTTTAAAAATTTTTTTATTTATTTCTGTATGTGTATGAATGCACTGTCTGCATGCAGGTGTGTGCACCCGTGTTGTGCAATGCCGCGGAGGTCAGAAGAGGGTGTCAGATTCCCCTGGAACTGGAGTTCTCCTGGAATTGGAGTTACAGACGGTTCTCAGCCGCCATGTGGGTGCTGGGGATCGAACCCGGGTCCTCTGTAAGAGCGGTCAGTGCTATTAACCGCTAGGCCATCTCTCCAGCCCCAGATCAAACCATTTTAAATTGGGATTACCTATTTTAAAACCTATTTTCTTTTTCATTTCTTGCAAGGCAGCTAACAAAATAACGGATGTTTTCATGGCGTTTGCATTCACATATTCCAGTATAATTTTTTTTTTTTTGTCTTTTTGTGACAGGGTCTCCCTGTAGCCCCGGCTGGCCCAGAACTTGCTATATAGACCAGGCTGGTCTCAATCTCACCACAATCCACCTGCTTCTGCCTCCCCAGGGCTGGGGTTATAGGCATGAGGTGCCACAGTGGATGGTTACATTTTCCATCTTTTTATATATTATTTTATGTGTATGAGTGTATTGCCTGGATGTTCTAAGTGCACCTGTGTCGTGCAATGCCTGTGGAGGTCAGACGAGGGCATCAGATACCCTGGAAATGGAGTTATGGATGGTTTGTTAGCCGCCGTGTGCATGCTGGGAATTGAACCTGGGTCTTCTGTAAGGGCAGCCAGTGCTCTTAACCATGGAACTGTCTCTCTAGCCCTCAATTATATTTTCTTATTCTTGCACCTGTATATAACTTTTTTTTAGACAGGTTCTCCCAGCTGGCCTGAGACTTGCTATGTAGACCAGGCTGGCCTTGAACTCATAGGATCCACCTGTCTCTGCCTCCAGAGTGCTGGAATTAAAGGCATGTGCCACCATGCCTGGTGTAAATTTCATACATGTATTTAGATACCCTCTTCTATTTGTACCTCCTGCGGGTGTGCATTTGGTCTTGATGGTTGTTTATAATGTACATGTAGATGCAGTATATATTCTGTGATGTCAGGGACTGTGGTCAGTGCAATTTCCAAGGTGGATTGGGTAGTGGGACATCCCAGGCATTAATGATGGCCTGGACTGGATTCTATACAAAGCACCTTTCCTGACTGAGGACAGAATGAAGTTTGGTGATGAGAGAGACTCATGGGAGGGCAGCAGAAGGGGATTCATGACGGTGAGAACCATGTGTTCGCTTGCTGTGCACTTGCCCCGACTGAGGCTCTGGCTCAGGGCTTTCTCTGCAGAATGCATCTCAACATACAGCTTCTTTGTTTTTCATAAAAATTCTGACATCATTTTTGGATATGTTGAAACTTTTGGATGAAATTTTAGTACTAAAATGGGCTTTAAGAATAATCTTCTCAAGAGATTCGTGCCAGCCAGCCTGACTTTCTATTGAAGCTCCTTTAGTTGAAGCCAGAGACTAATTTTGCCTTAGATTCTATTGCTAGTTGGGGTGCGAACTTATGCTGAATCAGACCTAGCTCCAGATAGGGGCTTTTTTCACTACGTAAGTTACTTCCAGTTAAAGGAGTAAAAGAGTGGGAATAGGAATGTGTTTTCCCATCATTCCGTAACACAGAATAACAACATTTGTGATATTAACTTTCATTATTGCAATATGCTTGTATTGTTAAGGGCAGATTATTTTTTCAGTTTCAGCAAAATAAGACAAGGATATTCACATTCTTTGAAAACTAAAGGAAACAAAACATTTTTGTTTATAAAATTTTCAAGCTCATAATTTGTTTTTGATTATACCAGTATTAGATGTGTTTTTTTTTTTCTAGTTCAATATAGAAAACACTGCAGGTACACAACATGTTTGTTTAATGAGTGAATAATGTAAATCAAACATTTATTAGGCGCCTACTCCATGTTAGACCTGCAGAATATTGCTCAAGATTCTTTTCTTGCTTCTCCTAAGGCATCTCTTTAAAATAATCTTTTTGCTTTATCTTTATTTTATGTGTATATATGAATCGCATGCGTGTATGCATGCAAGTGCACCCATGTTGTGCAATGACTATGGAAAACAGAAGAGGGCATTGGATCTCCTGGAAGTGGAGTTACAGACAGTTGTTAGGCACCATGTGGGTGCTGGGATTTGAACCCTGGTCTTCTGTAAGAGCAGCCAGTGCTCTTAACTACTCCGGCTCTCTGAGGACATCTTTGAAATTCATTAATAAAAGCCTACTATTATGTATATTTATATATCATATTGTTTGGTTATTTTTCATATCTAGCAGTTATTTACAGTTAGATTATTTTTTTGAGACAGAGTCTCCCTATAGTCCCAGCTGGCCTAGAACTTGCTCATGTAGACCAGATGGGCCTGGATCTCATAGAAATCCACCTGCTTCTGCCTCCCAAGTGCTGGGATTAAAGGCATGCACCACTATGCCTAAAATTATATTTTTAAAAACCATTTTTATTTTTAATTAATTAACTAATTAATTGATTAAATAATTAATTTTAGAAAAGGTTTCCCTGAAGCCCCAGCTGGCCTGGAACTCTTTATGTAGACCAGGCTGACCTCTATCTCACAGGATCTACCTGCTTCTGTACTTCTCCCTTCTAAGTGATAGAGTTAAAGGTGTGCACCACTATTATTTTTATTATTTAATTGTGTGTATGTATGTGTGTGTGTGTGTATGGGTGCTTGCCCACATAAATGTAGGTTCCCACAGAGGCCAGAAGAGGGTACTGGAGTCCCTGAGAGCCAGAGTTATAGGCAGTTGTGAGCCACTAGGTTTGGGTCTTGGGAAGGTACCCATGTTGCACAATGCCTCTGGAGGACAGAAGAGGGCATTGGATCACCTGGAAGTGGAGTTATAGGTAGTTGTTAGCCACCGTGTGGGTGCTGGGATTTGAACCCATGTCTTCTGCAGAGCAGCATGTGTTCTTATCCACTGAGCAATCTCTCTAGTCCCCACAATTATTTTTTTTTAGGAAAGTCTTTTTGAGATTAAAATAGTGTCTACCTGAAAATCATGTTTTTATTTTTTCCCTTTTAAATCAAAGGTTTCAAACACAAAAGGATTAATTAAAAATTTAACTTTTTTTTTTTTTCTTAGACAGGGTCTTCCTGTAGCCCCAGCTGTCCTGGAACTCACTCTGTAGACCAGGCTGGGCTTGAACTCACAAAGATCGGCTTGCCTCTGCCTCCTGAGTGCTGGGATTAAAGTCGTGCGCCACCACACCCTGGCTTTAAATATTTTTTATAGTAGGTAAATTGAGCTCCAAATATTTAAATGGAAATACCGAAGTTCCTGGGAATTTCACAAGGTTAGCCTAATACTATATTGCCTAGCGAACGTAACACGTGATATACAGAGTGCAATAGTGAAAGTGTAGGGAACAACCCGAAGCCTTCACGAGGCTGCCAGGGAAGATTTCTTACTTCTCTGTTAATGCTTTATCTGATGTTATTCCAGTTACTTCTAAGGAATCACATCCAATTAAATGAAAATACAAGGAATCCCGAAATACAAGGAAAACACCCCACAAAGTCTGGAGGAGAGAAGATATGGAGAAGGATTTATTAAATACCTGCAGAGCCTCATTTAGGAGTGAGGGTTCACTTGGTCTGCTAGCTCCACTGGGAACCAGTAGATGCAAGTTTTTAGGGAGATGCAGTCATTTTAGATGAGAGAAGTAGTTTAATAACCAGCAAATTGAACATCTGAAATCATTTCAGTAGAAACTTATTGATAACTCATGGTAGAGACAGGTAAGAACAGATTTGTGTGCTGGCAAGGAGAATGAACAGATAATTCCTTCATTTTCCAATCGATGGCTTTCCTCTTGGCTGCTAACAGAACTGTGGGGTGACTTTCTGCTGCCATTTTGAACACTAAATGGCAGAAGACTTGCAGTCTGTTGTCCAGTGTTTCAATAGTTAATATCATACAGCAAATACATCTCAGCTTTGGGTTATCCTTGATTTTGTAATAAATATTACTTCAAATGTTTGATTTTACAGCCTATAAGTCAATAAGAATGTATACTAACACAATGTTCATAGCTAAAGTTCACATTATTATCACAGTATGCCTGGAAAAATAGTTCCTGGGATGTCTACAATTTATATTGAGTTGTAAACCTCAAGTATGGGCCAAGGGTTAACAGCCTTGAATTTTGCCCTTAAAATGAGTCTCAAGAAATCCACTTCATTATAAATACATTACCACTGGGTAGTGTCTGTCTGATTGATATTCCCAGAGCTACCTTTTCAGCAGTCTTTTAAGCACTAATCCTTCATTTTGGGTATAAAAATGAGATGCACTCCTCCCTCCTACTTGGAACATCAATTTTTACCTGCCAATACAGTTTGATGAGCTTGCTCACGGATTGCTCAGTTCCTCCGCAGAGCCAGAACATGTAGTCAGCAATCATGGCACTTCTAGGAGCAAGAACAGATGTGAAAAAAAAAAACATGAGTTCATAGGGAAGGAGGAAAACCATAAGAGGCAGCATGTACAAACACCAGAGAAGGTTTACAATGTACAAATTTAACTTGAGTAAAATTAAGCAAAACATAAAACATGTTTTAGGATGTACAAAGTAGGTGATTTATTTTTGTAGCTTTACTGAAACTATAAGAGAAGGAATAAGCTATTTGTCTTCTAGATGGTTTTTCTATCTGTAAAGTGGAAGTATATTTAAAGACGATGAGGGCATGCTTTGTTTTGGCTGTTTTGTATTCAGCCTCAAAGCATTTATAGAATAACAGGTCCTAAAGGCCCACACTGGTGGAGATATATTTCATAAACATGATGCATTTCTTTCCATGCCAGGCACATATACTGCAAGATGTCTTCAAATCCAGCAGAGCATAGTGGT
Organism: Rhizomys pruinosus; assembly: GCA_009823505.1. Classification (NCBI taxonomy): domain Eukaryota; kingdom Metazoa; phylum Chordata; class Mammalia; order Rodentia; family Spalacidae; genus Rhizomys; species Rhizomys pruinosus. The sequence continues at coordinate 923,816 of VZQC01007611.1, forward strand.
CTTAGTCAGGCATTTAAGCACACCACAGACTTTACCTGAGTTAAAGATTATTCATCTCTGGGCAAATTGGCCTTCTTAAAATTGAAAATTAAAAAAATCTCCAATTCAACAAACAATCCCCTCCTTCCAAGTTTGTGTCTAATTGAATTAGTTTTCAGAGCTGGTGCATATGATCACTACATTGGTCTTATTAAGCTGAGGGGATATTAAAAAACTATCGTGGAATGGGTATTAATTCATTACTTAGCACCCTTTGGAAAAACAGTTTACTTTTATGACTGTTTCTTTGCTAGGCTTCTCTATTTCTTTTCCCCAGAGATTCCAAATCCAATTAAATGTGACTAGAAGTAATTCCGAATTGTCACGTTTGCCAATTAAACATATAATAATCCTGTGTACCTAATCACTAGTACCAAAAGTTTATTTATTTAAGTAGAGCTATCACAGTGCATTCCTGTGTGTTTTCTTATCTTTGCCTGCAGATACGTGTTCTTTCTTGACATCACTGTAAATTGAATTAGAAATGTTCCTTCCGTAAATATAGGTTGTCTGAGGCACAGAAACTATAAACTTACTCTGGCACTCTGCTCAAAGAATTAAAATGTTTGCATTTTTACTCAGGACAGAAAAAAAAATTAGGGCTTTAAAAATGAACAATGGTGCATGGAGATGGGTAAAAGTACTTGCAGTGCAAGCACGAGGACCTGAGCCTGGACTCCTGGCAGCCATGTAGAAGGCCAGCCAGGGCTACAGCTGCACGTGCCTGTAATCCCAGTGCTTGAGATCACGGAAACTGGGGCTCACTGGGACTTTCTGGCCATCAGCTTAGCTCCACATTTAGCAAGAGCCCCTGTCTCAAGGGAACATGACAGAGAGCGACAGAGGACACCTGATATCCTTCATTGGCCTTCACTTGTGTGCACATGAAGGTGAGTATGTTCATATACGGGACACACACACATGCACACACACACACACACACACTGGGAGGAAATACCAGCCTCTGGAGACATATTCAACTCAATGGTTTCTTCACACACATGGAACACAGGAAAGAAGTTGCTGACTAACATTACAAATGAAAGTAGTTATCTTTTGAGAATTCTTCCATGTTTTCCAAAGCCTGTAATAATCAGATGAAACATGCTAAGAGGCATTAGTGTGTGAATATTCACAGAATAGGGATTGCTTATAAAAATCATAGGTGTTAGGAAGGAAATTTACATTACATATATTTGTAGTTGATTGAAGTACTTGGAAAAAGTTCTTATGGAAATATCAAAAGAAAGTGTGTTTGACATGTAGGTGCCTCTTACCCAACAGAAATTCTGAATTATATGTTTTGAATTTAAGAAATCAATAGAAAAGTGAGAAATCTTACTATCAAAGGAATCATACACCATTTTTTTTTTTTGTAAAAGTTGGGGGCTCTAGTGACTTCATGGTCGATAACCTGATTCTTCCTTCCATTGGTGGTATGAATAGGGTTCTCCAAACTTGGATATTAATAAGGAAATCAGCTCTTTAACTATTTGTGCGCAAATTTCCTTAGAAAAGGCTAAAAGGTGACCGGTGTAGATTTTGAAGATCACATGGTCCCATAATAATTTAACTTTGCCTTACAGAATCAGTTGTGCTGTGTTCCAGTAAATACAGAGGAAGCTGAATTTTGAGTAGTGTCACTAACTCTGAGACAAGTAAATTATTAGGTTGAAGAAAAAGTCATGGACCTTGGCATGACTGTCACTACAGGTTCAGAAGCCAGCTTCTACACACTGCAGTCACAAGCCTTTGAATGTTTCAACAGTGTTTCCTCCTTTGGAATAATATAGCACATTGTACTAAAATTATTGAGCAGAGTTTGATAAACAAAGGTTACAAATTAAAACCCATGGGACACATGGAAAATAGTCCTAGGACACAGGCAATGGATTGGCTTGAGTTGAAGCCAAGTTGATAGAGTTTCTGTAATGGGAGCAGCGGCCATCTTTGGATCAGATCAGCTGTGAGAAAGAAAGGCAGACCTCTGCCTTGGATTCCCAAGGCTTTCCTGAACTAATGCTTTTGGTGATCTGGTTTTCGGTCCATCATTATAAAATTAGAAGTTTTAGTACTTTTACTGCTCTTTTTAAAAAATGTGTATTTATTCAGCAATGATACATTTAATATTTTTGTTTATTTTATGGTTATGAGTGTTATGGATGCATGTATGTAAGTGTACCAGTGTCATGCAATGCCCCTGGAGGCCAGAAGAGGACATTGGATCCCACGGTGCTGGAGTCACAGATCGTTGTTGGATATATATGTATGCATGCAGTAACAATCAAATTGGGGCAATTTGCATATCTGACAATCCAAGTCCTTATCATTCTTTGTAGTGAAACATTCAAATTCTTTCTTCTTGTGATATTGAAATTATAATGCATTATTTATGAATGTAGTTCCATGCTGTGTAATAGAGACGAGGACTTATTTCCCCTACCACTTCACATCCAGGGATCAACTGTTCCCAACCCTGCTTTCCCCTCCCCTTTCCAGCCTCTGATAACCATTAATCTTCTCTCACTTGTAGGAGATGAACTTTGTTAGCTTCCACAAATAAGTAAGGACATGTGGCTTTCTGTGTCTGGCTTATTTTACTCGACACGAAGCCTTCCAAGTTCATCTATACAGGTGCCAATGAGCAGGACTTCATCTTTTTGTGGCTGAATACTATTCCATTGTGTCTGTGCGCTACATTTTCGTTTTCAATCCATCTACTGATAGAAGCATGGATGGATTCCATACCTTGGCTCTTGTGAATAGCACTGCAACAAACATCGGGGTGTGAGTATCTCCTTGATATACTGAGTTAATTTCTTTTGATAAGTGCTTAGTAGAGTCATCGATGGATCATATTATAGTTAGGCAAAACTCCTTGGGATCACCACTGACTCTTCCTTTCACACTCCCTATCCAGCAGCCTGGTGCAGAAACCTGCCACCCCTTACCACCTCTGGCATTCTTACGTAGTCCACAGTCTCTCAACTGGCTTATTGCAACAACCTCCAAGCTGGACTCTGTCTTTTTTTCATTACTGTATTTTCAACCCAGCAGCCAGAGTGACACCATTTAAAATAAGCATGTCAGAACAAGTCTCTCTCTAGGGCCCGAATCTCTTGAAGTGAAACCAGCATTTTAATGGTATTTGAATGGTAAGAGGTTACTTTTCTGACCTTGTTTTAAAAATGTTTATTTTTATTTCTGTGTCTGCTGTGTGTTTCTCTGTTGTCTGAGCATGTGCATGTTGGTGCCCACAGGGTCCAGAAGAGGGCATTGAATTCCTGGAGTTGAAGTTACACGCTGGGTGCTGGAAAATGAACTCGGGTCTTCTGCAAGAGCAGCAAGTGCTGTGGACTACGGAGCCATCTCTCCAGTCCCTTCTGCTTTTGTTTCCTACAAACACATCATTCTCCTGTAGATGCCTTCTCCAGCTTGCTGTCCCTCAGAAAGAACAGGCACACTGTTATCCCTGGATCTGTATCCTGCAGTTCCTCTCCAGGAATCCTCCTTCTCTAGACATCCCCAAGGACCCTCTGGCCCACTTCTGCAAGGTGTCACTTACACCAGGAGGACTTCCCTGATGCTCCTGCCGCAATGCTTGATGAGTCTTACCTCTTTAATAGTGCCTGTCACCATTTGACATATTTATTTTTATTAGTTAAAATAAAAAAATACATTTATTATTCTGTGTGTGTGTGTGTGTGTGTGTGTGTGTGTACTACAGCACACACATGGAGGTGAGGGGGTAATTCATAGGTGTTAATTTTCTCCTTCGGGGCTGGAGAGATGGCTCATCGGTTAAGAGCGCCGACTGGTCTTGCAGAGGACCCTGGTTCGATTCCCAGCACCCATATGGTGGCTAAGAACCATCTTTAACTCCAGTTCCAGGGGAATCCAATGCCCTCTTCTGACCTCTGAGACACTGCATGACACGGGTGCACCAACCTACATGCAGACAGTACACTCATACACATAAAAAAATTTCTCTTTCAAGATATGGGTATTAAGGATTAAATGTGTTTCATCTAATTTGCTGGCAAACAGCTTGAACTGCTTAGCCATCTCACCGGCTCTACTTTATTGGTTCTCTGTGTTTACAGCTATCCTCCTGTGCCACAAACTATATAGCATGTGGTTACGCTGAGGTCCACAACCACTGTCATTAAGTGAAGTTTCAAGGGAATGCGATGACCCTTGTTCATTTGTGCTTGGCTTACGCGTTGTGATGTTATGCTGGCAGGACTGAGGCCCAGTGGCAGAGAGCCTGTGGCCCGGGGAGCCTCATGGACTTGTTGCCTGGCTCTCTACCCGAATGTCTTCTTCCATGCCAGGCAGCCATTCGTCTGTTTTAGTCGCCACTCTCTCTCCACTGCCTGCTTTAACAGCATGTCTGGCACGTAGTCACACAAGTATTCATTGATTTATTTTTATTTATTTATTTTTTTTTAACATTTTTTTTTATTGATGCTTTGTGCATTTCATACATCATTTTCCAATTCAGTTCAGGCATATCTCCCCTTCCCTTCCCCCCCACCCCCACCCCAACCGAGATCATGCATTCTGCCATGACTGTCCTGCATATCTCTCTCAGTTTTTTTTTTTTCCATTTTTTAGCTATAAGTGATAATCCATGAGTACAAGCATCCTTCATGT